>JADBBT010002896.1:0-12274 GCA_015711505.1 Sylvilagus bachmani
CTCCCCCATATGTACACACTTACACACACACCTATCCACAGCAGTGATTAGATATCTAAAGCTCCTACCCAGATGTTGGGATTTAAAATACTTTATGGAGAGAAAGAAAGATAGATAGGAACTTGGGACAAAGAAAAGATATGATAAGAGGGAAAGTAAGATGGCAAGAAGCATTTTTGTTAAAGTGCATACACAATGAGTGTCATGAAATCCCACATACGTACAAGTAAATCTGGTCAGAAGTTATATAGCCACAGAAAATAACAAACATTCATTTTATAAATATTTATTTTATATATTTAAAAGACAGAGTTACAGAGAGAGGTAGAGACAGAGAGAGAGGTCTTCCATCTGCTGGTCACTCCCCAGATGGCTGCAATGGCCCAAGCTGTGCTGATCCGAAGCCAGGAACCCAGAGCTTCCTCCGGGTCTCCCACATGGGTGCATTGCCCCAAGGACTTGGGCCATCTTCTACTGCTATTCCAGGCCATGGCAGAGAGCTGGATCAGAAGAGGAGCAGTCGGGACTCGAACTGGTGGCCATAATGGATGCCATTGCAGAGACAACTACCGACTCCTTTTCCACACCTGTCATAAAGGAGAATCAAAGCAGTTTGAACTAACTTAGCACAGACAGTGGCAAGCATTGATGTTCTTCCTCCACAACTGTGTTACCTTTCCCTCTCTCTGTTATAATATAGTCTGAAGAACCCTGAATCATGTAAAAGATCAAAGATCAATGGTTTCCAGTGTGGTCCATGAGCCCCTAGGAATCTCCCAGGCCCTTTCTGTGGGAGTGCAAGGTCAAAGCTATCTTCACAATGATATTGAGATTTTGTTTGCTTGCCTCATTGTGCTGACACTCATTGGTGATGATGAATAAACCTGTGAGTGCCTAGCACAGATCATTGCAGTGATAGGAAATTGTGACAGCAATCATTGCCATTCTTCACTTCTGTGCAAACACAGGGGAAAAGAGAGAAAACTGCCAGTTTCACTTATTCATGTCCTTAATGTGGCACTGCCTGGTCTTGTGGTTAAGATACCAGAATCCCTTATTGGGTGCCTAGGTTTGAGTACCAGTTCTGCTCCCGATTCCAGCTTTGTGTTAATGCACACCTAGGGAGGCAGCAGGTAAT
The DNA here is from genome assembly GCA_015711505.1 of Sylvilagus bachmani. Classification (NCBI taxonomy): domain Eukaryota; kingdom Metazoa; phylum Chordata; class Mammalia; order Lagomorpha; family Leporidae; genus Sylvilagus; species Sylvilagus bachmani. Next base: position 1,139 of record JADBBT010002896.1, read on the forward strand.
AGCTCAAGTACTTGGATCCCTGCCAGCCCTGTGGGAGACCTGGACTAAGTTTCAGGATCCTAACTTTGCCCTGGCACAGCCCAGACTGTCACAGGTATTTGGAGAGTGAATGAAGAGAGAAGAGATATCTGTCTGTCTCTAACTCTGTATCCCTTCCTCGGTCTCTCTGCCATTCAAATCAAACAAAATAAATAAACAAACAAAGAAAAATTTTTTTAAATGTCTTTAATGAAACAATAAAGTTATTGATTATATTCAATCTTAACATTTACATGTACATCTTTTTAATATTCTGTGTAACAAATTAGAAAGTATGCATACAGTACCCATTGAGAGAAGGTGCCTATTTTAAGGAAAAGTGCTTGTGAAATAGCAGAGATAGAAATTAAAATCATTTTAGGAGTCAGTGTTGTGGGACAGCAGGTTTAGCCACTACCTGTGACACCTCAATCCTATATGAGCACTGATTTCAGTCCTGGCTGCCCCACTTCTGATCCAGCTCCCTGCTAATGCACCTGTGAAATCAGCAGAAGATGGCTGAAGTACTTTGGCCCTGCCACCCATGTTAGAAACCTGGATGGAGGGGGCCGGAGCTGTGGCAAAGCAGGTTAAGTCACCACCTGCAGCACCCACATGGGTGCTGGTTTGAGACCCGGCTGCTCCACTTGCAATCCAGCTCTCTGCTATGGCCTGGGAAAGCAGTAGATCATGGCCCAATCCTTGGGCCCCTGAACCTGCATGGGAGACCCAGAAGACGCTCCTGGCTCCTGGCTTCAGATTGGCGCAGCTCCGGCCATGGCAGTCAATTGGGGAGTGAACCAGCAGATGGAGGACCCCACCCCACCTCTCCTCTCTCTGTGTAACTCTGACTTTCAAATAAATAAATAAATATTAAAAAAAAAAAACAAAGAAACCTGGATGGAGTTCCAGGCTCCAGGCTTCGGCTGTGCCCAGAACATTGTGGTCATCTGGAAAGTGAACCAGCAGGTGAAGATTCTCTCTCTCTCTCTTCTCACACTCACTCTCACCTTGTGTGTGTCCATCCTTTCTGTAAATCCACCATTAACTGAAAATAAAATAAACCTTAAAAAAGTAAATGAGGGGCTGGCATTGTGGATAGCAGGTTAAGCCACCACCTGTGATGCCGGCATCCCATAGGTGCCAGTTTGGGACCTGGCTGCTCCACTTTCAAGCCAGTTCTCTGTTGATGCACCTGGGAAAGCAATGGAGAATTATCCAAGTATTTAGGCTCCTGCCACCCACATGGGAGACCAGGATAGAATTCATGGCTCATGGCTTCTGCATGGCCATTTGGAGAGTGAACTAGCAGATGGAAGATCTCTATGTCTTTCCTTATTTCTATATAACTCTGCCTTTCAAATATATAAATAAATAAATATTTTTAAAAGTAGGAAAATAAAATCATTTTTATTTGAAAGGATTATCAACAGATAACTATCATTATTTGGTCTTAGGTATTTGGCAAACATTTTCTAAACAATCCATTTCTAAAAAAAAAAAATGAATGAAGTGAGCCTTCACTTCAAGGAAAACAACTGACAAAATTGGAGCTCTCAGGGGCTGGCATTGTGGCACAGCAGGTTAAGTCACTACTCAGGATACCCACATCCAATGTTGGAGTGCTGGTTTGAATCCCGTATACTCTACTTCTGAACTAGCTCCCTGCAAATGCACATGGGAAACAGCAGATGATAGTTACAGTGCTTCCATCCTTGTCACCTGTGTGGGAGACCCAGAAGGAGCTCCTGGCTCCTGGCTCCCTCCAAGGCAGTCATTTGGGGAGTGAACCAGCAGGTAGAAAATCAGCGTTTGGAAAAACTCCTGTCTACCATTGTGAAGTTGACATCTCCCCAGTACTTAGCTTTCCAACAAGGTGGATGCGATATTCAAACTGTGATGTTTTATATTGCAGTACATGAGATTCCTCAACAGCTGGGTGATCTGGACAATTCAGGGATCTAATGTCATTCAAATGGCCAGGACATACTGCCACAAAATCATAAGTGGGGAAAGGCCTAAGACCAATGAATTACAGCCTAGCAGGCACAAAAAGTTCATGGTATGATTTCAGATTTCACATTATAGCAAAGCTTTAAGGAACTGCCACTAACTGAATTTTAACATGGCATCACAGAAAAATATCCCTAACTATCTGAAAAGACTGTTAAAATACTCCATTACTTTCCAGCTAGCTCTGTGTGAGGATGGATTTTCCTCACAAACTTAAACCAAAATAACATATCACAACAGATGGAATGTAGAAACAGATATGGGATTCTAGTTATCTTGAAGAGATGTGAAAAAACTGTTAAATAATGCCACTTGCATTTTTTTGTTTTGGAAAATATAGCTGGTATTCATAAAGAAGTATCATTTATATAAACTTGCAGTGGGTTTATTGTTTTATTTTAATGAATTAATAATACACAAATATGTTTAAGTTTTCTCCATTTCAATGTATGTCCTAGTAACTATAAATAGTTGTAACTCATGCAAAGAAAGCTCTGTGGGATGCACAATAAATGTTAAAGAATATAAAAGGATACAGAGACCAAAATGTTTGAGAATTCCTGTTCTACACATTCATCATAACTGCACATTGGTCCACTGTGTTGATGTTGAATGTTAGTAGAACTGGACAAGTGAGAAGAAAAGTTGCAAGTGTATTGGAATCCTTGGTTAAAAATACAAAGGTACTTCAAAAAATCATGGAAGATGTAATTTTTTTTAAATCTTGTATTGAGTGAATATAATTTTCATAAGCACAACTTTGGGAATATAGTGGTTTCCCCCCAACCATACCCACCCTCCCACTACCACTCCCATCCCACCTCCTACTCCCTCTCCCATCTCATTCTTCTTTAAGATTCATTTTTAATTAACTTTATATACAGCAGACCAACTCTATACTAAGTAAAGATTTCAATAGTTTGCACACATACTCACACACAATGTAAAAAGTACTGTTTGGGAACAAGTTTTGCAATTAATTCTCATAGTACAGCTCATTAAGGACAAAGGTCCTACATGTGGAGTAAGTGCACTGTAACTCCTGTTGTTAATTTAAGAATTAATACTTTTATTTATGACCTCAGTGATCACCCAAGTCTCTTGTCATGAGATGCCAAGGCTACAGAAACATTTTGTGACCACAAACTCTGTCTGTATTTAGACAGGGCCATAAGCAAAGTGGAAGTTTTCTCCTCCCTTCAGAGAAAAGTGCATCCTTTGATGGCCCCTTGAAAGATGTAATAGAAAGAAGTGTGCACAGGGCTGACATTGTGGCATTATGGGTTAAGCCTCCCCCTGTGACAGTGCCATCCCATATGGGCACCAGTTTGATTCCCAGCTGCCCTACTTCTGATCCAGCTCCCTGATAACATGCCTGGAAAGCAGTGAAAAACGGCCTAAGTATTTGGGCCCCTGAACCCACGTGAGAGACTTGGACGAGGCTCCTGGTTTCAGCCTGGCCCAGCCCTGGCCATTGCAGCCATCTGGGAAATGAACCAGCAGATTGAAACACACACACACTCTCTCTCTCTCCCCCTCTCCATTTCTCTCTGAAACTCTGCCTTTAAAATAAATAAATAATTTTTTTAAAGTGCACATTTTTCACACATGTGCTCTTAAGGGTAAAAAAAATACCTCTGAGGATTCAGATGTCCATTATATCATTGAAGATATTAGGGGCCAGTAGACTGTGGCACGACAGCACATTCCTTCCAATATAAAGGAAAGTATATTGCATCGGAGACTTCCTGCCACTAATAAGGAAGCCCAGTGCTCTCTGGGCACTTTGGATGCTAGAGGCAGCACATACCATACCTGGGGATATTGCTCCGATCCCCATAGTAGGTGACATGAAAGATGGCAGCTTTGTTAGATAAGAGCCAGAACAGGCTCCACCAGCAGGTCTGGTTGTGGTGACAGCAACCCTGCCAACCTTATGGTAGGAGAAAAAGCTCAACATGGATTCTATGATAAACATCAATAAAAGAGTCACAGTGTAGACCTCTAAGCGTTCTGGAACAAAGACACACCATTGGTAGTAGAAAACACTGTACCATTTGAAAAGCAGTTTGGTGTACACCAGGACTCCAGTTAGGCAGAATATGTAAGCAGAAGACATTAAGGGACAATGGAGCAAATATAGCCATCATGATCTAAATTACTGCAGAGCTATCATCAAGATCAGGTGGGCCCAGCAGTGAAGTATCATAAAACCAAAGTGTACATAGAAGAGCCAAAGTGTGCAAGAAATTTCCACCAGCAGGTAGGCTAGACCACCCTGTCATTAACCACTGCCACCTGAGCACCTGCCCCTCAGCTCAGAGCAATGGCTGCATGACAAGCCCATGCAGCATGGGGGAAGCTGGGAGTGGTCCACATGCTGGACAGTCTGGTGTGTTGGTTAGCTCAAAAAGAAGATTGATGGTCCCACTCTAGAATAACCTTGGGAGACTGGTCAGGGAAGATTCTCCCAGTGGGAATAGCTTTAGGTGGTGCCTGTGATCATACACTTAGTGTGGAAAGAGAAATGGCCTGAGGAAAGATTATATACATATAGAGACTCATGAACAGTGCTAACAGCCTGGAAGGTGGAAGATTTGGAGAAGATCTGTGAAAGAGGCAGATGGAAGAACAAAAGGAAAGAAGCACAAAGCTTCTTTTTCTCACTTGTAACACACTCCAGAGAAAATTCACTACAGAACAGAGCCCTAAAGGTAGAAGGGCTGAGCCCACTGATGACAGCCAGCCCTGTTGCCGGCCACCTGAGTGTAGCACGGAGGAGCTATGGTGGAAGGGATGAAAGCTATGCAGAGGAGAACCAGCATGAGCTCCCTCTCAGCGACACTGGTCTGGTAATGGATCTGGTTCCTGCTGCTGCCTAATAAACCAACTTCCTGGGCAGAGAGACCAGTGCTGAGCCCACTAGTTGGCAGCACCCTTTGAAGAGATCTGCAAGTACAGCTTTTCCTCTTCTGCCCACAGGGTCTCAGCCAGCATCACCCTTCAAGGTCTTGCATAAGTTTGCATCCTTAGATAGAGGATTCTGTGAAACAGCCTACTGAATCAACAGCCTCTCTTTGTAGCAATGAGCACGCAATTTAGAGTCCTATCACAAACCACTTCGTGTGAATTGAGTTGTTCCTCCTCGTTCCAAGACAAAACATGTGTTAAAGTCTTAACACCTCTATCTGTGATTGTGGCCTTATATGGAAATAGGGTTCTTGCAGATGTAATCACATGAAGATGAGATCAAACTGGATTAAAGGGACACCTAAATCTAATTACTGATGGTCTCATGTGGAGGGGAAGAGTTGAAGATACAGACACTGAGGAAAGAAGGCTATGTAAACACAGAGCAGAGTGGAGGGGTACTGCCAAAAGTCAGCGAACACTGAGGGTTGCAGCAGCCATGAGAAGATGAGAGAGTCAAGGAAAAATATTTTCTAGAAACAGAGTTCTGCCTCCTGACACCTCAATTTCAGACTTCCAGCCTCCAAACTTGTGAGAAAAGCTATTGCTATTGTTTTAAGCCACTCCTGGTGGAACTGATCCTCTAGTTACTAAGCTCTTTTCAAGTTGCACTTAGGAGAACCCTGGCATCTCATGTGCATCATTTGGCTGCCAATCCTATCCTGCCCCTTGCACCATGTATATCAGCAAGCTTAGCACCTCCTTGTGATCCATTACCTGTGTTGTATAGTTAATTCCTGCCTTTTCCTACTGGTCTCAGCACAAGCAGCCCAAAGTGAGTGGGTTAAATAGCAACTGATGGGAGTTTTGTCCTTCCTAGACCCACAGAGCCTACACTTTCATGGACAAGGACAACTTTCTCTGATTATTACTGAGTGGAATGGGACACATGGCCATTTTTGCTTCCCGGTAACTGGACCTATACTGTCTACCTAAAGAGCACAGGCCCATAAAGTGGCATTGATTAATGGACTTCAGTATAAACAGGATAATGGTACTGCTGTATATGACCTCCAAGATGGCGTTTCCATATCATATCCAAGAGATCTTTCCTCCATCCCATATGGCTGACAGGTTCTGGGTAAAATAATGTATTATTTTCCTAGGGTTCCATTTGAAAGACATTTTGGAATGCACCAGGTCTCCAGCAGAGGCACGCATCTAAGCAAGAGACATTAAGTGACAATGGAGCAGAATACAGCCATCATGATCTAAATTACTGCAGACCTACCATCAAGATCAGGTGGGCCCAGCAGTGAAGTGACATAAAACAGAAGTGTACACGGCAGAGCCAAAGTGTGCAAGAAAGTCCCACCAGCAGGTAGGCTAGACCACCCTGTCATTAACCACTGCCACCTGAGCACCTGCCCCTCAGCTCAGAGCAATGGCTCCCAACGTGCCCCTGTCTTACAGAGGACGGAAGTCTTGTAATGCCAAGTATTCTCCCGAGCATTCTGTAAGAAATTCATATAAAACACAGGATTTTGGTGGGCTTAGTTGTTCTTGTCTGTGTGTGGCTGCAAACACCTGTGAACAATAGCATTGATTCCCTTCTGAGGCTCTCACTTGTCTCCCTCCCACATAATAACCAGGATGGGGAGGAGCTAAAAATCATGTCCCATGAGGAACAGGCCAACCCTTGGGTTCAGGAAGCATAAACACAGTCAGTCTTCAGGCATTTAGAATAACTGTTCTGTGGGATTTCTGAGATGAAAATACCACCTAAGCAGGAAAACATTCTATAACTCCTCTTCAGAGAAAACTGAGAACTGGGTAAGTTGTCCCAAAGACATGAGCCATATATGATCATAGGTGTTCAGTCAGATGAACTATTAACAGATATTCTCTCACTTATGATTGGGTGACTACTATTAATGATTTTTTAAAAAGATTTATTTAATTTATTTGAAAGACAGAGTTAGAGAGAGGTAGAGAGAGAGAGAGAGAGGTCTTCCATCTGCTGGTTCACACTCCAGATGGCCGCAGGGCCAATCCGAAGCCGGGAGCCAGGAGCTTCCTCCAGGTCTCCCACGTGGGTGCAGAAGCCCAAGGACCTCGGCCATCCTCCACTGCTTTCCCAGGCTGTAGCAGAGAGCTGGATTGTAAGAGGAGCAGCCAGGACTAGAACTGGCACCCAAATGGGATGCCAGGGTTCAAGTCAGGGTGTTAACCCGCTGCACCACAGTGCCGGCCCCTATTAATGATTTTTTAAATCATCAAATCTCAGCATTGTTGTTGAAAATAGAACTCTAACCACTGACAAGAACGGGGCCCTAGGGATTTTTTCACCTTCCATCAGTTCCCTGTCCATCCGGAGACCCTTGTGGATGTTGAAGGACTGAACTGACGCCTGCGCTGTGGCCTCCCTCAGAGGCATGATAAAGTCCTAACAGTTTTCTGTTCTCCAAGCACTTGTAATGAAGGCAGGAGGACAGGCGATGACAACCACAAGAGTGGGGTCACGGGGAGGAAACTCAGGAAGCCCAACTGCCCTGTCTGCACCCTCACTGTCTGCACGTCCCTGGGGTGCTCTGCCCTGGAAATGTACCCTGTGTTTCCTGGAGCCCCTTAAACAGAGCATGGCACGACAGCACAGAGCTGATAGCATGCGCTTTGCAGACGGCCTGACCTGACTCCAATTCCAACTCCGTCACTAATCCGTGACCATGAGCAACATGTGTAGCTCTCTCAGCAGTTTTATTTTCAACTTATTGTTTTATATCGTTGAGATAATATAGTTTCAATTTACATTATAGTCAAAGGCTTAATGCTCCATTGTTGAAAGAGTCGACTAATAAAAAGTACAAAGATCATAGTTCAGCTGGACAATAGGCTAGCCCCATAAACAATAATCAAATGGCAATATTTTCAACTTCTTTCATTTACAGTGAATTTTAAAACAGTAGTTTGGCAGTTTTATTGACTAAGATTTATGTTTCTTTTGCAAAGTGATTGGTTTTCACTTCTGCCTTTTATTAAACACTTAATGGATTTAATCTTGCTTCACCCACATTCATGTCCTGCAGAGGTGGCGAGAGAGAGAGATCGATCTTCCATCCACTGGTGCACTCCCCAGATGACTGTAACAGCCAGAGCTGGGCCAATCTAAAACCAGGAGCCAGGAGCTTCTTCCAGGTCTCCCATGTGGGTGCAGGGGCCCAAGGACTTGGGCCATCTTCTACTGCTTTCCCAGGGCACAGCAGAGAGCTGGATCAGAAGAGGAGCAGCCGGGACTCGAACTGGTGGCCATAATGGATGCCGGCACTGCATGCAGCAGCTTTACCTGTGGTAAAGACAATGTAAAATTTCACATTTTAATACTGAAGTTGTGCACTGTTTTACTTAACATTTTGGGGAGTAACTGCCTCTGACTTCAATTCGAGAAAATACTTTTTTGTTGCTAATATAACCTTTGTTGTAATGGCATTAGCAAATAAAGGGATGCTTATTATTCAAACAAAAAAAGTGTATTATCCTTGCAGATTAACTATGAATACGACAATTATCAATTGATTTTCCCACAGTCTCCTGTAGAGCCTCTGGGATATGGGGTAACCAAGGCAGAGAAGAATCCCTACTTTTTGTAGTAGGGGCTTGGGAAAATCTCTTTTTCTTTCTGGGAGTCATATTCCTCATCAGTATGATAAGGCAATGGACCTGTCAGGGCATTTTCTGCTCAGTTTTCTCTGAGTCCCTGGGAGACTGAGATGTGTGTTCAGTGTGCACTGGGGACTGCAGCTAAGACTTGGCCAGGTGGAGAAATAAAGGGACAGCTTAGTATGGCTTGTAAGTTCATCTTTTCCAGAATTATCATGATGATATCCAGCCTTGATGATAAGTTAAATTGCACTGCACACATCACTACTGTTTTATTGTTTTTAAAAAAGTATTTATTTGGACGTCAGCGTGAGAGAGAGAATTTTCCATCCACTGGCTCACTCCTCAGATGGCCCCAATGGCCAGTGTCAGGCCAGGCCAAAGCCAGGAGCTTCATCTAGGTCTCCCATGTGTGCACAAAAGGAAATCACGGAGTGTAGGGAAGTTGTTTCAAAAGCAGAGAGAGGAGCGCCTGTCCCTCACTCAGGGCCAGAATAGTGACTTTCCCAAAGACAGACTTTCTCAAAAAACAAGCAAGCACTCACACGCACAAAACCCCTCCGTGCTCCACTCAGCCAGCACCTCGCTCCTCCCCAGGCCCAGAGCGCCCAGAGCCCCACCCCGGGCCTCACACGGCCCTCAGCTCCCACAGGCCACGCCCACCGCCGCGCGGCCCGGCGCCGCCCCGCCCTCCGCAAGCCCCGCCCACCCACCCGGCGCCGTCCCGCCCTCCGCAAGCCCCGCCCACCCACCCGGTACCCTCAGCCCCGCGCAAAGCCCAGGCCCCTGCGCCCCAGGGCGCCATCACGACCCCCAGCCCGGCCTGCAGGCCGCCCAGGGCCCTGGGGGACCCGGGTGCGGACCCCGCTTCCGAGAACAGAGCTGTGGACATGGGGGACCCCGCGCCAGGGCTCAGGAGCGGGGACGGCGGGGCGGGGGCACTTGAGGGCCGCCTCCCGGAACCGGAGTCAGAGGAGGAGAAAGGGACACGCGGACGCGGGGCGGACCCGCGCCCAGGGACAGGGTTCCCGGAGGACGGGCGTCGGCCCCAGGCTCAGGACGCCGCTCCTCGGGAGGAGGATGCGGGAGCCGCGCCCACAGCGCCCGGGGGGCGGGAAGGGCCGGGCCCCCCGGAGGAGGCCGCGGGGCTGCGGAGCCCCGGCAGAGGGGGCGCTCTCGGGACCGCAGCCTCCTGTTGTGTTCAACTCAGGCATTTCATCCTTACTGTTGTGTTTATTCATTGGAGAGAGAGAATTACAGAGAGGGGAGAGGCAGAGAGAAAGGTCTTCCATGCTCTGGTTCGCTCTCCAGATGGCCACTACAAGGGGTCTCCCGGGCAGAAGCAGGGCCCAAGCCCTCGGGCCATCTTGCAGGGCTTCCCCAGCCCATTAGGAGAGAGCCAGAACCAAACAGGGGCAGCTGAGACAGGAACCAGCACCCATGGGGGAAGCCGGCCCTGCAGCCAGAGGCTTAGCCCACCAGGACACAGCACAGGCCCGGACCACGGCGTTTTCGGTGCTGTGCAGAGAAACTGACTTGACTCACCAGACCCAGGAGCTCGAATCCTGCTGTCTTTTCTCTTAGAGAGAGGGGGCCTTGCCTCCTGTGTGGGGGCTTGTATTTTAAACCTTTTGCGGGCAGAAGTCTCACAGGATTAAAGTGCAGTTAAGTGAGGTGAAGGTGGCTGCTGGTCATCCCGCACTGTCTTGGGCTCAGAGGCTCTGGAGCTGGCGCAGTCACACTAAGGAGGGAGCCCAGGAGCTGCAGCGTGGGGGGTACAGGGCGTGCACAGAAGGGCAGGGTAGGGGTGAAGGTGGCACAGCGGGTTGGAGCCATAGTCATCAGAGCCAGCCCCCATGGGGGCTGCTCCACTGGCTATGCAGCTCTCTGCTGTGGCCTGGGAACGCAGTAGATGATGGCCCTAGTCCTTGGGCCCCTGCACACACGTGGGAGACAGGCAGAATCTCCTGGCTCCTGGCAAATCCAGCAGGACTTCCTGGGATAGGTTCCAAGGCCCAGGACTAATCCTTGGTGACGTGGGGCTTGCCTCTGGGTCTCAGCCTGCGATACTTCCATCTTCATTCGAGCCAGTACTCGTCCTTTCTTCTCACACTCCTTTCTTCTCACACTCCTCTGATGTGTGTCCTCTTCCTGGTGTCAGCAGCCTTCTCTTGGTTGTTTTGCGCATACACCTTACCTGAGTCAGCCTGCCAATGCCCCGTGCTTGGCTCTGACCACTATCCACGAGGGGCTGTTCTCACGATCTCAAGCACCTCTGGAAAATCTGTATTGACCTGATTTCCATTGGTCATTGTGGCGTTTACTTTTTTATCTTTGAAAATAGCAGCATTGCCTAGCAGAAAAGCTGGGTCCACAGAGGTCCAGAAGGAATCTCTACTCTGCCTGGCTCCAGGAGATAAAAAGAAGAACATGGATCTCCATGCAGAAATGACCTCCATGAGGCCTGACACTCTCCAGCATTGCAGCAGAGGAGAAAGCCTGAGGGAGAATTCCAGAGGTAAGGGACCACACAGGACA
>JADBBT010002897.1:0-12273 GCA_015711505.1 Sylvilagus bachmani
CGGTGTGCTGGCGCCACAAGGTGGAGGATTAGCCTGTTGAGCCATGGCGCCGGCCCAGCATGCCTTTTCTTATTCCATCACTGTCAAATTACCATTTTTAAGAATTGGGTCAAATGTTGTGTCTTTCAGGCTCTTCTGGGCATTTCTTAGGGAACCCCCTCATTTGTGGTGTTTAGTACCTTTTTAATTTTTTTTTTTTTGGCAGGCAGAGTGGACAGTTAGACAGAAGGGTCTTCCTTTTGCCGTTGGTTCACCCTCCAATGGCCGCCGCAGCTGGTGCGCTGCAGCTGGCGCACCACGCTGATCCAAAGGCAGGAGCCAGGTGCTTCTCCTGGTCTCCCATGGGGTGCAGGGCCCAAGCACTTAGGCCATCCTCCACTGCACTCCCGGGCCATAGCAGAGAGCTGGCCTGGAAGAGGGGCAACCGGGACAGAATCCGGCGCCCTGACCAGGACTAGAAGCCGGTGTGCTGGCGCCACAGGTGGAGGATTAGCCTAGTGAGCTGTGGTGCCAGCGGTGTTTAGCACCTTGATCATACCCCTTTTGGTAGGTAGCCTTTGAGATGGCTCCCAATTGTTCCCACCTCCTGGTGTGTGTGCCCTTGTATAATACATTCTTCTGTAGTGTGAGCAGGACCTAGTGATTCAATTCTAATAAAAGAATATAACAAGTGATAAAATGTCACTTTTGAGATTACCAACATCTTACCACTGTGTCTTGCTATCCCTTGCTTGTTCTCACATTGCCACTCTCTTGGGAAAGCAAGTTGCTATATTTACCTAGTCCTGTGGAGAGGCATCTGTGGTTAGGAACTGATGTCTCTGGACAAGAATAGTCAGCAAGAAACTGAGGTCTTCACTGGCCATGTGAATGAGCTTGGAAGCGGATCCTCTTTTGCTTGAGCCTTTGGTAACCGCAGCCCCCAGCTTATGGCTCAATTGCATTCCTATAATTGACCTGACTCAGAGGCAACCAGTAAAACAGCTGAATTTCTGACCCCAAAAATCTATGAGACAGTCAGCATTCATTGTTTTAAGCCACTAAAGTTTTGGCTTATGATTTTTCATGCAGTGATAGTTAATACAGATTTTTCTACCTGCAAGGGAGATACTGCCATAACAAATATGCAGAAATATGGGAGTGGCCATAGGAGTGGGTGGAGGTTGGGAGAATTTTATCAATCATAAAGAAATCTTGGTCAAACTGTTTTTATACATTTGGATTTTGTAGAAGCTGAGTGAGGGCTTAAAAAGAAGAAAAAAGCATACTACTGAAAACTGGAGAGAGGCAGGGATCTTTGTTACCTACAGGCACAAAGTTTAGCAACACTGTTGCCTTTGTTAGCCTGCAGAATAGGAAATATTCCTAATTAACTAGATGATAGGACTAAGGTGATTTCTAAGCAAAATATTAAATGTGCCACAGGGCTTCTTACTGCTAATAGTAAAGCACAGGAGGTATCCCGTGAGTCCTCCTCTAATGCTGTGGACATGCCACGCGTACAGTACAGTATTTGTCATTCTGTGTTGGGTACATAATCTTATTTATTTCTCACTGATTTCTGTAAGAAGCTATCTAATGTAATGGCTTAGATCTTGCTCAGATTCTAGTTTTTTGTTTTGTTTTTGTTTTTGACAGGCAGAGTTAGACAGTGAGAGAGAGAGAGGAAAAAAAAGTCTTCTTCCATTGGTTCACCCCCGAAATGGCCGCTACGGCTGGCGCACTGCACCGATCCGAAGCCAGGAGCCAGGTGCTTCCTCCTGGTCTCTCATGTGGGTGCAGGGCCCAAGCATTTGGGCCATCCTCCACTGCACTCCCGGGCCACAGCAGAGAGCTGAACTGGAAGAGAAGCAACCGGGACAGAATCTGGCGCCCCGACCAGGACTAGAACCTGATGTGCCGGTGCCACAGCTCACTTGGCTAATCCTCCGCCTGCAGCACGCTCAGATTCTAGTTTTAAAGCGATTTATACTCATGCTTTGACTCTGCCTCTTATGAACTAAGGTGACAAGTTACCCTTGCTGTACCTCACTTTTTTCAAATAGAGGTGGGGATGTTGGAGTGCCTGTGTTCAAATCCCAGCTCCACTTCCAATTCCAGCTTCCTGCTGATATGTACCGTGGGAGGCAGTGGATAAAGACTAAAGCAGTGGGACTGGAGCTGTAGTGTAACAGATAAAGCTGCTGCCTGCAGTGCTGGCATCCCATATGGGCGCCAGTTCGAGTCCCGGCTGCTCCATTTCTGATCCAGCTCTTTGCTGTGGCCTGGGAAAGTGGCAGAAGATGGCCCAAGTGCTTGGATGCCTGCATCAGACTGGGAGACCTGGAATAAGCTCCAGGCTCCTGTCATTGGATCGGCGTAGCTCTGGCTGTTGCAACCAATTGGGGAGTGAACCAGCAGATGGAAGACCTCTCTCTTTGCCTCTCCCTCTCTTTCTGTGTAACTCTGACTTTCACATAAAGAAATAAACCTTAAAAAAAAAAAAAAAAGACTAAAGTAGTTGGGGCCCTGCTATCCATGTGGAAGACCCAAATTGAGTTCTGGGCTTCTGGCTTTGGCCTGGTACAGCCTAGGCTGTTGTGAGCACTTGGGGGAGTGAACCAGCAGATGGAAGGTAACTTCCCCTTTTCTCTTTTTTGCCTTTCAAATAAAATGCAAATAAATTAGGTTTAAAAAAATGTTAAGTGTTATGAGGTTTAAATGAAGTAATATGTGGAAATCAGCACCACTCCTAATGAGTATTAATTGTTCATTGAGTGCTAGTTGTATTCAAGCATATCATTTTTTCTTCATTGTTTGTATAGTGCTTCATGCTTAGAAAATTGTTCCATGAATAAAATAACTTGCAAAGGAAAAGATTTGTTGATAGCTTTGGATCAGGAATCGGTTGAGTTTAAAATACAATTACTTAATGTGCAGAAACTTCTTTTTCTGACCATGATAGAGAAATAGTTCCTCCTACAGTAAACAACAAGAAGTTTGGAAAACAGAGACCACACAGCCATTTTTGGATGTTGAACAATAAGCAGCATGGAAATGTGATTTCTGAGAAAAGGAAACTCATGTAAGATGAGCTCTGGGATTGTCCTGGATTTCTACCAGAAATCACATTTCAGACCTTGATGCTGGCAGGAGCAATCTCAGGACATGACGTCTTACTGAATTGTTGAGATAGAGATTGGTATTTAGGAGGGTTGCAGTGGTTGGAAAGAACTGAACAGTTTGAGAGATGAGGCATCTGTTCATAAAAAGAGCTCTAGAAATCTGCATGGAGCTGTTGCCTTTGTTAAGGGAGTAATAGAGTGTGCATGCATGCTGTGAAACTCCATGAGGCCAGACAGGGATGACTGAGGAGCTCTGAGTTGAGTAAATTCTCAGAGCTGACCAGAGTAATGGTGGACATTGCAAAAGATCCATGGCTTTGTAGCAGTGTTAAATTGGCTTAGAGTAAAGGTCACTCTCAATTTATCCTAAAAATCTTAAACAGTTTTCCGAGATCAGGCTGATTCACAGGTTATTTGACTTTCAGGACAAAGCCCAACAGCCTTTAAAGGAAGATTAAAAAAAAAAAAATACCCCAGTGCTTAAAAACATAACAATCTCCAGCATCCAATAAAAAAAATTTTACTAGAAGTAGGAAAACGTAAACTTTAATGAGAAGAAAACTAAGGCAGTGGAGACAGACTAAGAAATAACAGAGATGATGAAATTAGGAAAAAACCTTTAAAACAGATCCTTTAAATACCTCAGTTTGCTTAAACATTTAAAGGAAAACATGAACATGATAAAAATAAAATGAACAAACTAACTACAGTTTCTAAAGAGGAGAAGTATAACTGAAGGGAAAAATTTTCTGGGATTTATAGCAGGTAACAGCACTTTCTTCCCTGAGGGAAAAAGATCATTGAACTTGAAGACCTAACAATAGAAACTACCTGAAAATTAAACACAGAACTAAAATAATGACCAGAGCCTCTGTGATCTATGGGATAACATGGATATGATTATATTCCCAAAGGAAGGGAGGAAGATTGAAAACAAAAAAAGTTAGAGGACAATAATGGCTGCAGATTTTTTCCAGCTTTGTCAGAACTGTAAGCCTACTGATTCAAGAAGTTAGTTAATTCAAAGCAGGATAAACACAAAAGAGATGAATTTAAAATGGCTATAGAGAAATGATACTTTATGTACTGAGGAGGGGGGAAAGATGACCATTTTCCTGCCAGACACTGTATGAGACAGAACAAAAGGAACTGACACTTTGAAGTATTAAAAAATAATATAAAACTATAAATTTATACCCAGCAAAAATACTTGTAAATGAAGGCTAAATACTTTTTAATAGATAACCGGAGAGAAATCTGCAGTATAAGAAAGGTCAAAGATAGTTCTTCAGGTGGAAGGAAAATAACATCAGATGGAAACTTGGTACACAAGTTGGTACACTTGGTGTACCAGAAATAGGAACTGAGTTTGAGAAAATAATTTTTATCATGTGATTTTTTTTGAAGATAATTGCTTTAAATCAAAATAGTAATAACATATAGTTATGGATGAATAGTGTATACATAAAATGCATGATAATGTTATCTCAAAGGAAAAGAAGCAACATTTGTAGTATAAGTTTACAGCCCTAAGAGTCTTATGCTATATGTAACGTGGTACAGTTTTATTTGAGGGTACACTATAATAAGCTAAAGATGCATATTGTAAACCTGAGAAACTAAGCAAAAAGTAAGAGATACAACTAATGTGTCAGTATACTAAATTTGGCCAAAATTGTGAAGAAAAAGGGGGATAAAAGAAAGAACAAATGGGACAGATAATAAATACCAAGATGGTGGATTGGTGTGACTATATAATATTAAATGACTTAGCCATTTCAGTTAAAATAGATTCACACTAGATTTAACAAAAAGCAATATCCAACTATATGTAATCTAAAAAACTTTAAAGAAGCAGATTAGAGGTTTAAAGGTAGAAGAAGAGGCACTATTACAAAACAACATGAAAAAAGTGGAACGCTGATTACTGCTTAAAATAAAGCAGGTAAAGCCACTGCCTGCAGCACTGGCATCCCATATGGGTACTTACTCAACTCTGGTTGCTCCACTTCCAATCTAGCTGCCTGCTAATGCACCTGAGAAAGTAGCAGGGGATGGCCCAAGTGCTTGGGCTCCTGCACCCATATGGGGACTAGGAAGAAGCTCTTAGCTCCTGGCTTTAGTTTGTACAAGTCCTAGCCACTGCAGCCATTTGAGGAGTGAATCAGCAAGTGGGAGATTCTCTCTCTCTCTCTCTCTCTCTCTCTCTCTCTAACTGCATTTCAAATAAATAACTTTTTAAAAAATGGACTTCACAATAAAGACTGTGTCATGGAAAAAGAGGACGATTTTGTAGTGAAAAGGGGATCGACCAACCAAAAATATATATTAATTCCATGAATGTATATATCCAATAACAAAGCTTCAAAATTTACAAAGTGGGTTTTGACATTCATTTTTGAATAATTGATGATATAATTCAACAGAAAACCCATTAGAATTTAGAAGACTTAGCAGCATTATCAACAGACACACATAGTTTGCATTTATAGAGCACTCAACACCAGTGCAGTACACATTCTTTTCAGTGTGAGAAAAATACATGGAAAATGGTCCAAGTATTTGGAAATTTGAAAACATTTCTAAATAACCCATGGTCAAAGAATAAAATTTTAAAAGGTGCAGCTAAAGCATGCTTGGAAGTAAATTTATAGCTTTTAACAAATATATTAGGAAGAAAGGCCTAATCTAGAAAAAAGAACCAGTTAAATGCAAGTCAAATAGAAGAAAGGAAATAATAAAGATAACAGAAGCCAGGGTGGTGGCGTAGCATATTGAATCTCCTCCTGTGATGCCAGCATCCCATATGGGTGCTGATTCATGTCCCAGCTGCTCTACTTCCAATGCAGCTTTTTGCTAAAAGCCTGGTAAAAGCAGTGGAAGATGGCACAGGTGTTTGGGGTCCTGCCAGCCATGTGCGAGACCTGGAAGTTCCTGGCTTTGACCTGGCTCAGCCCTGCCCATTGTGGCCATCTGGGGAGTGAACCAGTAGATGGAAGACTCTCCCTCTCCTTCTGTTTCTGTAATTCTTACTTTCAAATAAATAAACAAAGATAATAAATCAGTGAATTAGAAAACTTTAATGGAGAAAATAATGAAACCATAAGCTAGTTCTTTGAAGGGATAAATAAAATCAATAATCTTTAGATTTGATAAAGAGAAAAGAATGATAAATTATCAATGCCAGGAATAAAAAAGTAGGTGTTACTATAGTCTACATAATATTTTTAAAAGTTAAGGAATATCATGGACTTTATTATAATATATTCAAAAACTTAGATGAATAGATAAATTCCTTAAGAGAGAAACTGCCAAAACTGATACAACACTAAATAGAAAACCTGAGTATCTTTAATTAAAGTCATTTAATTTTACAATTCAGAATCTTTCCGTAAAGAAAACTCCAGGCCCTGTTTAATGGTGAATTTGGTCAAGCTTTTAAGAAAGGAATAATACCAAGTGCCTGTAAACCCTTGCAGAAAAGAGAAAAAGATAATATCCCAACTTTTTTTTAGGAAATATTATTCCAATATGAAAGCCACACAAAGGCATTGTGAAGAAAATGCAGAACAGTATTCTTTCTAACTATAAACACAAACTTCTTAATGAAATATCATCAAATTGACTGAATATAAATATGATGATGCATCATGACCAGGTAGAATTTATGCTAACTATGTAAATTTGTCTTAAGAGTAAAAAATCTGCTTATAGTTGATCTTCAATATTTGTAGATTCCGTATTTGCAAATTTTCCTATTGGCTAATTTGTAACTCCAAGATCAATACTTAGGATACTTTTGCAGTCATTTGTAGTCCTGGCCTGTGCAGTGGGAAATTTGAGTTGCCTGACATGCATGTTTCTGCCCAAGTTTGACACTTTGACACTTTGTCTTTTTTTAGCTCTCATACCAATGTCCCTTGTGTGTGGTCTATTTTAATACTATTTTTTTTTACATTTTTTGCTTTTTGTTAATGATTTTGTTGTTGAAAAATAACAAAAGAGCTAATGTTCCAGACGGCACTGCAGCTCACTTAGTTAATCCTCTGCCTTAGGCGCCGGCACACCGGGTTCTAGTCCCGGTTGGGGCACCAGTTCTGTCCCGGTTGCCCCTCTTCCAGGCCAGCTCTCTGCTGTGGCCCAGGAGTGCAGTGGAGGATGGCCCAAGTGCCTGGACCTTGCAGCCGCATGGGAGACCAGGAGAAGCACCTGCCTCCTGCCTTCGGATAGGTGCGGTGCTCCAGCCGCGGCGGCCATTGGAGGGTGAACCAACGGTAAAGGGAGACCTTTCTGCCTCTCTCTCTCTCTCACTGTCCACTCTGCCTGTCAAAATAAATAAATAAATAAGAGCTAATGTTCCTAAGCACAGGAAGGCTGGGACGTGCCTTAGAGATTAATTAACACATGCTACATAAGCTTCATTTCAGGCATGAATTAAAGTGCTGAGTTCAGTGTTAGTGAACCAATAATATGTATTAAGTAAGGTGTTTTTAAACAGAAACACACGTTAAACATGGTTACGTATCAATCAGTTGATTGAAACATTGTTCCACCACTCTTATCAACATTTGGTACTATCAGACTTGTTTATTTCAGTCATCCTAGCTGATGTGTGGTGGTTCATTGTGTGTTAAATATTGTTTTAAATCTTGATTGTGGTGGTGATTTAATGATTACATTTGTTTTTCAGAATCCATCAAACTGTACTTAACAAATGAGTCATTATATTGTATCTAGGCTGTATCATATGCTTAACAAAAAAGTTTACTTTTGTGATTTTTAAAATTTCTAAAATAGTCCTTTTTGCTACCATGACCATAGGGTGTGAGTTTGTTGATTAGTTTTTATTTGGATTAATTACTAATTAGATGCTTCCTTGCCTGTGTGAATTTTTATTTATATTACCTGTTAACATTCCATTGAAAATTGAGTGGAGAAATTAAGAAAAATCATGGGAATTGCTTCTTGGCCTTTTGGCTAAGACTGAGTATAAAAAACAAGGAAATAACCAAAGAATATAGGTAATTAGAAATAAATTATAAGAACATATTTTTCCCCTAAACTTTCCCTTAGATTATGAGTAAGTTTTTAAAAATTAATTAATTTGAAGAGCAGAGTTACAGAGAGGCAGAGGCAGAACCTACTATGCCACAGCACTGGCCCTAGGTTTCTCTGTTTCTTTCTGGAGACATTTTAGAAGTATATGAGAATGTGTGTATGTATAAGGAATTCAAGAGAGTAGGTGAAAGAAAAATAATTTTATAAGAATCTAATCATACATGTTCTTTAAAATCAAATACATTTATTTTTACTTAAATTTAATAAAGAAAAGCTATAATGAAACTGAAGAAACTTTCTTCAATTCTAGTTACCTACTGGAAGAGTAAGAAAAGATATGTTTGGAGTTAACACTTTTTTTTTTGCCAGGCAGAGTTAGACAGTGAGAGAGAGAGACAGAGAGAAAGGTCTTCCTTCCATTGGTTCACCCCCGAAATGGCCGCCACAGCCAGCGCTCCACCGATTCGAAGCCAGGAGCACGGTGCAGGGACTCAAGGACATGGGCCATCCTCCACTGCCTTCCCGGGCCACAGCAGAGAGCTGGACTGGAAGAGGAGCAACTGGGACTAGAACCCGGGGTGCTAGCGCCTCAGGTGGAGGATTAGCCAAGTGAGCCATGGCGCCAGCCTGGAGTTAACACTTTTAAAATACTAATGTATAAAGGAAATAGAAATTTACCAGCAACAATATATTATGGAGCTCAGTACTTAAATATGAATAAAATAACATTTTTCATCTTACATCATCAGAAATTAATAAAATACACTATTCATAATATGAGCAAGTAAGTACACTTGTGAGGCTTTTGAAAAATTTGTTCTGGTAGAAGGTAGTTTGGCAGTACTTAAAATTTTTAATTTATGTGTAAACTGTAGAGATAGCAATTTGATGTCTAGAAATTTTTTCACAAAGAATTAAGCATAAAGAGATCACCATTGAATGTGTCCATCAAAATGTGATTGAATTGTGATATATCCATCCACTAATTGTTAAACATGCATGGGGCCAGCATTGTGGCACTGCCTGCAACATGGCATCCTTATGGGGTTCAAGTTCCAGCTTCTGATCCAGCACCCTGCTAGTGCACCTGGGAAAGCAGTGGAGGATGGGATGGCCAAAGTAATTGGACCCCTGTCACCCATCTGGGAGACCCAGATGGAGTTCCAGGCTCTTGGCTTTAGCCTAACTCAGCCCTATCTGTTATGAACATTTGGGTAGTGAACCAGCGGGTGGATGATCTCTATCCGGGTGCATCCCTCTCTTTTCTCTAACTCTGCATTTCAAATAAATAAATACATTTCACTTGTGTTGTAGATTTATGTCTCTTGCCATGGAACTAGGTCCTTGACATGCTCGTGTATTTCTTTCAACACTAAGTAATTGCATACTTATAAACCTCTTTTATAAATCAGATTGAATGTGTAAGTGTAGACAGAGTTCTGGAACTAAATACTCATTAGAGTGGTTATCTCTGAGTGGTGACCTGTTGGGAATTTTTTTTGTCCTATTATGTTTCTTCATACTGAATATTTATGATTTTTTATCTTTGAAAAGCTTTTTTTCCTTTCTGAACAAATGAATATTTCTAATTTATCCTTTCTGCTTGTTGAGTTTGTAGATAATAGAAAACACAGCCTTTAAGCCAGTACCCAGTTAAGTTCTACAGATACCTAACACTTTCATAGCAAAGCCTGAGGAACCTTTGTAATGTAATACCTAGGGGCAATGGCTTAGGATGCACTGGTGGTGCTATTGAAGTTATCTGGGAACCAGTTGAACTGGTACTGTTAGTTGGAGAACTCTGAACTCTAGAGCCCAAGGCATTGACTGAAATTTTCAGTGCCACACCTTGTTGTATGTAGTTAACCTCTAAAGACTTGATTTAAAAAAAAAAAAAAAAAACAAGTTATGAACCATTGTATTGATTTACTTTGCATTAATTTTAAAAATTTATTAGACATATCTATCCTTGTTGATAGAAGATAGTAACATTATAAATCATTTTCTGCATCTCTTCTCAAATTCTCCTCATTTAGTGTAAATCATCTTTCTTAGTTAACCAAGAAAATTAATTTTGTCATTGGCCATTTAAGAGATACCTGCTATCTGTCAGGTGTTGTCTTCATGATGGGGAAGGGGGAAATGAAATGACTGGTCTGAAGGGTTTCACTGTGGTGGAGCATAAAACAGTCAATAGACCTTTTTAGTAAGCCATTCTGCCCAGCACGCAGGAGAGCTTTTGACCTAAATGTTGATGAGTTTCTTGGGCTTGGGAAGGTTTTCCACAGAACATGGTATCAGAACTGAATTTTGAGAGATTAAGCATGAATTATCCAAGCCAAAGAAAGATTTTTACAGACAAAGACCTCAAAGGCACCCAGGGACATGGCTTACGCTGGAACTGCAATTGGATAGGCCTGGTAGAAACTGCAGGAAGTGCAGGCTGATGCAGGTGATGGTGCAGAGCCAGATCATGAAGGGTCTTGTCAAGTGTCTCTCTTCCTCTGGGCTTCCTTGTACATGCAGCCTTTGTACACTTAGGCTGGGAATCTTTGAGTCATCTTGTCCTCTCCAAGGCTCCCTCCACTTCTGTAACCTCCTTCACAGGCACCAAATCCTGTCAGTTTGGGGAATTTGGATTGAAGTGGAATAATGACAAGTTAGGTGGAAACTGTAGGTTCTTTGGGCAGGCTGTGACTTACTTTGTTTCATTTCTTGGACTTAGCACTGGTGCAGAAGCCTTTGTAATGTTTAAATAGGCTAATAGAAGGAAGTTCTAAATAGAAAGTGTTTGGTAGTTTTACATGTGACCATGTTGACCATGTGTATCACTCTTGAATTTTCATTTCACTTTAAAATAATAACATAATGATCATGGGAAGCCTTTTTGAAAAGTTAGCTCTTGGATAATTAAAAATCCTTAAAATTTGGGCGGGTTTTGTGGCACATTGGGTCAAGCCTCTGCTTGCAATGTCGGCTGTTCTGCTTTTGCTTAACTCCCTGCTAAGGTGCCTGGGAAAGAAGCAGAAAATGGCCCAAGTGCTTGATCCCCTGCCACCTACCTGGGAGACCTCGATGGATTTCTGACTCCTGGATTCTACCTGGCCCAGCCCTGGCTATTTGGGCCTTTTGGGGAATGAACCAACAAATGGAAGATCTCTGTCTCTTTCTCCCCCTTTCGCTGTTACAGTGCTTTTCAAATGAATAAATGGATAATCATTTTAAAAAATAAATCCTTAAAATTAGAACCATTATTAAGATCTGTCTGATGAATGCCCTGGACAACAACTGAAACAGCAACAACTTGTAATTATGGAAGAAAAGTGCTAGAAAAGTATCCAATTGCTTTTAGCAACTTGATTTTAGTGAAAATAATCAGTTTACATAGTTGTGTGTGCATTTTTGCTTGTTGCAGAGAACAGTCTTCTGTGGCTGTCCCAGAAGGAATTAACTTTTTAGTTAAAGGAAAAGTCATAAACATTTATATTTATTGCTTTTCAGTTGGAGCAGTTAATAATATGGGTACTTTTTTTTCTTTTTGAACTTATGGGTATATACTACATTTTCTGTTCTGTTGAATCAAAGTATACTATCAAAGGAAAACTGTATGTGGAGAGATGGATAGCATTTGTAACAAATAGGCAATTGTTTTAGTGAAATAATTGTGCCAATCTGAAAGCAGATTATGTATCTGAGGCTTATCTGTGAAGCAGCTTGAATGATTCTCAGCAACAGAGCTGCTGTAACTGTTGTCTTGGTAGAGTTGAATCTTTTGTTATATGGGTAACATAACTGCTTATGTTTCTAATTTCTAACTTTTGCAATACCCTTATTAACACAATAATGTAATGCAATCAGAAGAGATGTCAAAAGTTCTTTTTTTTTTTAACAGGCAGAGTGGACAGTGAGAGAGAGAGAGACAGAGAGAAAGGTCTTCCTTTTTGCCGTTGGTTCACCCTCCAATGGCCACTGTGGCTGGCGCGCTGCGGCCAGCGCACCACGCTGATCCGAAGGCAGGAGCCAGGTGCTTCTCCTGGTCTCCCATGGGGTGCAGGGCCCAAGCACTTGGGCCATCCTCCACTGCACTCCCTGGCCACAGCAGAGAGCTGGC
>JADBBT010002898.1:0-12268 GCA_015711505.1 Sylvilagus bachmani
ATTCACTCAGCATGATGTTTTCCAGATTCCTCCATTTTGTTGCAAATGACCGGATTTCATTGTTTTTGACTGCTGTATAGTATTCTGTAGAGTACATGTCCCATAATTTCCTAATCCAGTCTACTGTTGATGGGCATATGGGTTGGTTAAAATTTTTAACCAGCCTCAAAATATAACAGCAAAAGTAATGCAGAATATTTTAAAAAAAACAAAAGGATGAAATATATACTATTATAAATTACTAACTTTAATCTTTAACACAACCTATGAGACACAAATTTAAAAGAAATAAATCTGCTCTTAAATGTAGCCACAGGATGTTACAAGTTTACGTATCAGAAAATGAATCTGAAAAGTACACACAGAAATTGTAATTTTTCTGAGAAGCAAGCAGTTATGTCAAGGGGATGTATACATGTTCACAAAATCATACTGCTCCCAATCACAAACAAGTTATTCTTTTGATTAAATACGAATAGGTTTTCTTTGTTCCTAACTGGGGGGGTCCCATGGCAAGCAGAACTTCTCTTAATACAGAATTTTAGAGTACAAATTCTTGTCACTAGATCAAAAAATAGCAACAAGTTTTTCAACCTAGTTGACAAACTTAATTGTACTCATGTGTTTCTAATTATCAGTACCATTTTTCCCAGAGACACTAAAATTTCATTAAACACTAGTTTTCTTGAAAATGAAAAATCTTTGAAATTCAATTTGCAGAATTAATTGCCGAAGTCTAGAAAAGACTGTAATCACTTCTCGGCCTTTTGGATAAGATCAAGTGAAAAGACTGTAAAATATTTTCTCATCTTTCAAGAGATTAAAATAGCTGTCTGTAACACAAAGGTGCAAAGACAATTTACTGGGGAAAAGATGATCTTTCCAACAAACAATACCCAGGCTATTGGACAACCATAGGCAAAAAATAAGACTATTGATGTTTACATCTAACCATAATTAATATTCAAATTGGATCATAAACCTAAATGTAAGGGATTAAAAGTAAGTATAAAATGTCCAGAAGAAAGCAAAAGAGAAAATATTCATCATATAAAGACAAAAAGAGTTCTTAGAGTGAGACTGGAGTACTATCTCTAACAATACACAAATCAACTCATTAAACACATTTTTAAATATGGAAACCAAAACTACAAAAGTACTAGAAGAAAACATATGGTCTGAGCAAGGAATTTTTGAATGAGAAAATAAAAAGCACAGGCAATAAAACAAAAAAAAAATGGAATTATATCCAACTAAAAAGTTTGTGCACAGCAAAGGAAATATTTAACAGAATGAAGAAATATGTACAGAATAGTAGAAACTATTTATCGGACAAGGAATTGATATGCAGAATATAAAAGGAATTCAAAATACTCAACAACAAAACAAAAGTCAGATTTTAAAACAGGAAAATGATCTGATTACATAATTCTCAAAGAGGAGATACAAATGCCAACTAGTATATGAAATAATGCTCAACATAAATAATACTCAGGGCTACACAAAGCAAAACCAGAGTAAGGTATAATCACACCCCAGTTAGAATGGCTATCATCAAAAAGACAAAAAAATGACAAAGGCTTGTGACAAAATGGAGAAAAGGAAAGTCTTACATACTGTTCATGGGAATATAAGCTAGTTCAACTACTATGAACAACAATATGGAGTTCCTCAGAAAGTTAAAAATAGAATTATTACGTTTTTTTTCTCTCGGAAGCTCTCCTCCATGCCACTCTAGCTGGAGGTCTTGCTTTTAAATCTCTCTGCTTGCCTTGGCAGCTCATGTCAAGAGCTTCAGGTGGTCACTGACGTCAAAAATAAGAGTGTTAATTGTTAAATCAACAACAGGAGTCACTGTGCACTTACCCCCGATGTTAGACCTCTGTCCTTAATGAGGTGTGCTGTGAAAATTAACAGTAAAACCTGTCTTAAAACAGCAATTTATACTTTGTTTGTCTGTGTGGGTACAAACAGTGGAAACCTCTACTCAGTATAGAGTTGGTCTTCTGTATATAAGGTGAGTTAAAAACGAATCTTAATGAAAAATGGAATGGGAGAGGGAGTAGGAGGTGGGATGGGAGTAAGGGTGAGAGGGAGGGAATGTGGAGAAGAAACACTATATTCCTAAAAAGCTACATATGAAATCTGTATTCATTAAATAAAAACCTTTAAAAATTTTAAAAAGATGAAAAAAATGTAAACAAGTGTAGGTTTAGAACCAATAAAGCATGGTGTGTATAAAAAAAAAAAAAACTCTGTCCACTTGGAAATTCTTCTTCCATGTGAAACAAAGAACCAAGATAAAAATATTCTTTCCACTGATGTTTCACCATAACATTTTTGTGCCATGACTTTGATAGCAACTCCAAATGACATGGAGCCCACTAGAGTTTAAATGCAGCCAGCATTAGATCATCTTGCCGGACTGGTGAGCATGTGGATGGCTCTCACTCTTTTTTCAGCCTCCATAGTAACTCACATTTTCTCAAAAACACTGGGTCCCTGTCAGCCAGTTAAAAAGTAATTAGAGTGGCTGCCTGTCCTAGGACTCAGGAGCAAGGCTTGCTAATTAAGGTAAGAGCAATTCCCTGGGGCTGAGACTCTATCTCAACCCCTCTCTTCTCTGGTGTGGATCAGCCCTTTGAGTGGAACTGGGAGAAGGCCTCAAAGCTACTGATGGATTCTTGCTGGGGCTACATTCCAGTGCTTCTGGAAGATCTCTTAGCAGGGCACCAGACTCCAACAGCCAAAATGGTGCTGGGCTGTGAAATACTTCCCCTCCCTCTTGTGTGGATCGGCCCCTCACATGGGACCTGGAGAAGGCCTTGAGATAACTGGCTGGGCAGCACTGTATGCTTCCAGAAGGTCTAAATGCCGGTACCAGACCCTGATAGCTGAAATGGTGTTGGGCTGAGAAACACACTTTCCTGCAGGGAGCCAGTCTCCTGCCCTCCTGCAGTCCTCATGAATTGTAAAGCCAGTGGCTCCACTCTTCATACTTCTCACCTCAGCTCTGGGAATGCTGGCCTGGTCCAACTCAGCTTCCTTTCACAAGGATCAACCCAATACTTGGGACTGGGAGAAGGACTTGTAGTAACCTTGAAATTCAGGCCAGGGCCTCTCTCTGGCATTTTTCAAGGATTCCTTGATGGGACACCAGACCCCAACAGCCTATTTAGGTGTCAGCCTAGAACTGCATTCTGTTCTTCCTTCCTCGGAGACTAATTTGTGAGACTGGGCATAGCTTGGAGCAAGGCCACAGCCTCTGAGTTTTTCCTTTACCACAAATCTTGAAAAACCTCCATCTCTCTCTGCTCTAAATGTTTTCTGTACCTCACCAGGTACCCTCAATTCCTATAAACTCAATTTCCTCATCCCATTAGCAGGTATTTCCTAGATATTTCATTCGTTAGCTGTGGGATAAGGTTTAAGTACCTCATTTGCAGATAGGCAGCTTTTCTATCTAGACTCCCATTAAGTCCCTACATGGACTGAACTTGTGTAAACAAGTTTCACCATGTCTCTGATATTCCCTCTATCTTCCTTCTCAAGTCCCCTCTTTGAGTCACTTCTATTAGGTCCATCCTATGTATTATATACCTCAGAGGAGGTTTACTGGGGAAAATTTTATTCCCCCATACGGCTTCTTTTTTTTCTTTTCTTTTCTTTTATTTTTTTTTTTAAATTTTTTGACAAGCAGAGTGGATAGAGAGAGACAGAGAGAAAGGCCTTCCTTTTGCCATTGGTTCACCCTCCAATGGCAGCCGCTGCCGGTGCGCCGTGCTGATCCAAAGCCAGGAGCCAGGTGCTTCTCCTGGTCTCCCATGCAGGTGCAGGGCCCAATGACTTGGGCCATCCTCCACTGCACTCCCGGGCCACAGCAGAGAGCTGGCCTGGAAGAGGGGCAACTGGGACAGAATCCGGCGCCCCGAACTGGGACTAGAACCCGGTGTGCCAGCTCCGGAAGGCGGAGGATTAGCCTATTGAGCTGCAGCACCAGCCCACTCTGCTTCGTTGTGATTTCACCTGCCTAGCACCAACCTTGGTGGTAACCAGAGATGGCACTCTTTAGCTTAAAAATACCTTTGTTAAGGCTCTCGCCATGAAGGCTCATTGTCAAAGGCCTATTAGAAAGACTCAAGGTTACAAGGCATAAAACAATTATTTTTCCTTATGTATAAGAACAAAGTGACAGTATATACTTGACCAGGTAGAGGCCCAATCTAGCATACCACCAGTAAGGAAACGAATCATTCCCTACAAGTACTGTTCTGACTGTTCCCTAGGCTACAGGCATGGAAGGCTTCAAGAGAGTGGTTGACACATACTAATCCCACTCTCACTTTCTTCTCTTCCCTGTGGGCTTCAGTGCATGTCTGAACACCACAGGCAGTGAAAGAGTTTTGAGAGACATCTCAAACTCAGGAATATAAGACCTGAAGTACACTTCCATTTTTATGCTCTCATTCAAGCCAGGAGGCACGCCATCTACTTTGAGATTTCTTTGACCCCTGAGCTTTAAGAAAAAAGCCTCATCTTTTTCTATGCCACTATTTGGCCTCTTGCCTCTATTTCCCTGCCTGTGCTCCAATATGCATTAACCTACTTTCCAGAGTTTCACAGGGTCCTTGGGTCTATTTAGTGAGCCACCAGGGTCCCTCTGTTATTGTGTTTGACTACTACTGAGGCTTTTAATCCGGTGGAGTTTTTTTTTAATCAGGTGACCATCGCCCCCATTGTAATTTTGCCCAGGGGTTTCTAGGCAAGAATACATGCCCAACAACTTCAGATGTTAATGAGTATATTTAGATTAATTCAGACAATGAAGTCTTGGGCTTGAGATAGCTCATGACTCATGACATGATAGCTCATGACATGATAGCTCATGACTCCTCATCCCTGACCCTGGTTTGACTGACAGGCCCACGATTAGAAACTTCAGTATTAGCTTTCCATCTGGAGTATAAGGTTATTGTCTCTTTGCAGGGCCTCCAGTCTTTCTTCCCCTACCCTGGCTCTTTGTGGACTCTTACAGGAACCTCCTTATAGGTCATTGCCTTTTATTCTGCTATCAGAGTCTCCTTATAAATCTCTGGAGGGGCGTCCCTCTACTCTGACGATGCCCTCTCCCATCCAACCTAACATAATGGTGAACAATCTCCAGTGGAAAACGAGACTCAAATTCAATCTAAAAAGAGGTCTTTGGTAAATAATAATCTCATGTATGAAAATTTGGTTCAGTTGTACATTGAGTTTAAAGTAACTTTTCTCTCATAAATCTAGGAATATCATTGCCTTTATAAAATATTGCTTTGTCTAATTTAAAATGAATCTTAAGAATGGGATGGGAGAGAGAGTAGGAGATGGGATGGTTTGCAGGTGGGAGGGCGGTTATGGGGGGAAAAACTGCTATAATCCAAAAACTGTACTTTTGAAATTTATATTTATTAAATAAAAGTTTTCTATTAAAATAAAACAAAATATTGCTTTGTAGCTTACCAAACTTGTTTTGCAACTTGGTTTACCAGGTTTCTGAAATAGCAATTGGTAATCAATGCTTGTTACAGCCCACTAAGATAGATTTTGCAATCTCTGGCTCACTGTAATTGATTTAGAGCTAGAGTTCTATAAAAAGGAGAATTTCATATATATGTAATTTTGACCTTAATTCAGATAGAGGTATGATATACTATCAGCATCTTCAGTCACCTAGGTGTAATTGCTAAATGTAAATTGGGTAAAGGAAAATAAGAAAAAAGTGTCTAAATGTAAACTTCAGTACTTCTAGTGCCTTATAGTCTATGGAAAAACTAATTGGGTTTGTTAATAAATATGTTTTCATAAAATGTCCATATGAAAAATAATTCAAAACTGCTTGAAAGAAACTAAGGTTAAAATTCATTGTGTTATCTTATTTGGAAGATGTCTTCTTAACTTGGAGATTTTTACATAAAATTAAAATCTGACCCTCTATTAAAGCAATGAGATTTTTGCAATGCACATGTTAGTAAATATTTTGAAATAGTCTTAAAAATCTATTTAAAACTGCAGTATATCCTTTTGATAGCTTTTGTTTAGTTGGTTACTCTGCTGGTTTTCTATCCAGCTCCAGTAATCTGTTTTCTCTTCCATAGTTCTGACTCTGTTAAAATTGTTCCAAGTTATGGGATGAGTCAATGTGCTAGCCCTTATATTTAAGTTTTTATTTGTGATTCTTTGGATGACCAAAGAGACAGAGATTCTGTGTTCTGTTGATAGTCTATTTTTTTTCTTAATGTCTTTGTTAAGTTCTAATTGTGAGTTTTTTTAAAAGAAAGAGTTGTGATTTGTGTAAATATATACCTATTGTAAAGCATTTGGGCAATTTCTTTGTAACAATGATCAAATATGGTCTATTTATGTTATGGGATCCTGTTTCTACCAGGTATTTTAAGCCTTATTGGCATCCACGACAGCCATTCAAAAAAAAAAAATCAAAGTTCCAAATTCTTCGGACTTTTATATTTCCAAGGGGGGGAAATATTTCCAGGCCCCCCCTGGAAATATCAAAAGATATATCTCTCATCTTGTAGAGATAACAATTAATCAGGCTATTTGGATTATATTTAAAGTACTGTTAAGATGTGAAGTGGTGATAAATTTTAATTTATAATATAAAATGCTAGTGATACAGATATTCAAAGTTACAGAAATCTAATGATCTTGCTGTGTTATCAAACATAATGAAGCAGAATAAAGAATATCTGACTTAGAATACACTTGCAGAAATTTACAGTTGGACAAAAAACGACAGGAACAAATTAGAAAACTAAAAAACACTGTTGGAAATATACAGGATACTATCAAACAACCTAATAAACAAGTTCTAGGAGTTCCTGAAGGTGTGGAAAGAGGCCTTTTTAGTGAAACAACAGAAACATCCCTAAATTGGAGAAAGAAAGGGACATCCAAGAACAGGAAGCACACAGAACTCCTAATAGACACGACCAGAAAATATCTTCACTATGACATATTGTAATCAAACTCTCCACAGTAAAACATAAAGACAAGATTCAGAAATGTGCATGAAAGAAACTCCAAATTACTTTCAGAGGATCTCCAATTAGACTCACAGTGGACGTATCATCCATAAACTCTACAGGCAAGGAGAGAATGATGAAATATATTCCAAGTCTTAAGAGAAAAAAATTGTCAACCCAGAATACTGTACCCTGCAAAGCTCTAATTTATGGATGCAGGTGAAATAAAGACCTTCCATGACAAAAATAAATTGAAAGAATTTGTCACCACCCATCCAGTCCTGCAAAAGATGCTTAAGGATATGTTCTACATAAAAACAAATGAGTCCATTTCACTTAGCAACAGCAACAACAACAAAAATACTAAAAGGAATAAAATAGTAAGTTGTTCCTCAAAAGTCTAGACAAGGGCTGATCATGTCATTGTCTCTCATGGTGTCCATTTCACTTCAATGGGTATCATTTTAGATGCTTGTTTAGTTGCCATCGATCAGGGAGAACATATGATATTTGTCCCTTTTGGACTGGCCAATTGTTAAATCAACAACAACATGCTCCCCACATAGGATCTCTGTCCTTAATGTGTTTTACTATGAAACTTAAAAACACTACTAGTCGAACAATACCCTACACCTTGTGTGGTTGTGTGAGTGCAGCCTGTTGAAATCCTTGCTTAGTATATACTAAGTCGATCTTCAGTATATGAAGGTAATTGAAAATGAAACTCAATGAAGGGCGGGATGGGAGAGTGAGTGGGAGAGAGGAGGGCCACGGGAGGGAGGGAGGTTGGGGGTGGGGGGAAAGCCACAACAATACAAAAGTTGCACTTTGTAAATTCACATTTATTAAATAAACAAAAATAATAACTATAAAAAAAACAAATATGGTCATCACTACAAAAGAAGGTAAAGGAAAAAAATCTCCCAGTAAAAGTACAAAGGAAATCCAAAAGTAAAAAATAAGAATATTTACGGAAAACTGGCAGGGCAAAGTTGTTACTTATAACTAGTCACCTTGAATACAAATGGCCTCAACTCTCCAGTTAAAAGACACAGATTGGCTGAATGGATTCCAAACAAAACCAATCTATTTGCTGCCTACAAAAAACATATCTCACCAACAAAGATGCACGCAGACTGAAAGTGGAAGGATGAAAAAATGTATTCCATACTAACAGAAACCAAAAAAGAGCTGGTGTCACCAACCTAATATCAGACAAAATAGACTTTAAAACAAAAACTGTTAAAAGCAACAAGAAAAGGCACTATGTAATGATTTAAGGGATCAATTCAACAGAAAGATGTAACTATTATAAATGTATATAACTATTATAAATGTATATAACTATTATAAATGTATGCAACTAATAACAGGGCATCTAGTTATTTAAAAGAAGTGTATAGGAGAAATAGAGGGAGACATAGACTCAGATAAAATAGTGGTGGGGGACTTAAATACCCACTTTAAGCAATGGACAGATCAACCAGTCAAAAAAACAGTAAGGAAACAACAGAGTCATTCAACACTACAGACCAAGCAGACCTAACAGATATCTACAGAACTTTCCATCCTGTAGTCACAGAATACATATTCGTCTTACTAGTGCATAAAACTTTCTCTAAGATTGACCACATAATAGGATATAAAGCAAGTCTCCGCAAATTCAAAAAAATCAAAATCATACCATGCATCTTCTCAGACCATAATGGAATGAAGCTGGAAATTAGCAACTCAGGAATCTCTAGAACATATGCAAAAACATGAAGACTGAAAAACATGCTCCTGAATGAACAATGGGTCACAGAAGAAAACAAAACAGAAATCAAAAAATTTCTGGAACAAATGGAGATGACAATACAATTTATCAGAACTTATGGGATACAGCAAAAGCAGTGTTAAGAGGAAAGTTTATAGCAGTTGGTGCCTACATCTAGAAATTTGAAAGGCGATATAGAATAAAAATTTTAAAATATAAAAAAATAAATGAGTGATCAGTGCATATCAAGGACCTAGAAAAACAGCAAACCAAACCCAAAACTAGTAGGAGAAAAGAAATAATTAAAATTAGAGAATAAATCAACAAGATTGAAACCAAAAAAGTACAAAATATCAGCAAAATGAAAACCTAATTTTTTAAAAAAATAAGCAAAATTGACACACCATTGGCCCAACTAACTAAAAAAAGATAGAAAAGACATAAATCAATACAAATAGAGATAAAAAAGGAAATGGAACAAAGACACCACAGAAATTTTAAAAAATCAGAGATTACTAGAAAGAGCTGTATACCAACAAACCAGGAAACCAGGAAGAAATGGATAGATTCATGGACACATACAATCCACCATGAGCCATGAAGACATAGAAAACCTTAACAGACACATAACCAAAATTGAAATTGAATCAGTAATAAAGACTTCCCCGGGGCCAGTGCTGTGGCGCAGCGGGTTAATGCCCTGGCCTGAAACACCAGCATCCCAAATAGGTGCCGGTATGAGTCCCAGCTGCTCCACTTAAGATCCTGCTCTCTCCTATGGCCTGGGAAAGCAGCAGTAGATGGCCCAAGTCCTTGGGCCCCTGCACCCATGTGGGAGACCCAGAAGAAGCTCCTGGCTTCAGATCAGCACAGCTCCGGCCATTGCAGCCATCTGGGGAGTGAACCAGTAAATAGAAGAGCAATCTCTTTCTCTTTCTCTCTTTCTCTCTCTCTCTCTCTTTCTCTCTCTCTCTCTGCCTCTCTCTTCTCTCTCTGCCTCTCCTCTCTCTGTGTTACTCTGACTTTCAAATAAATAAACAAAATCTTAAAAAAAAAAAAAAAAAAGAATCTCCCAGCAAAGAAAAGCCCAGGACTGGATCACTTCAGAGCTGAAATCTACCAGACATTTAAAAACAATTGAAAGGAAGAGAATACTCCCAAATTCTATCTATGAAGCCAGCATCACCTTAACACCTAAACCTGGAAAAGACACAACAGAGAAAACTACAGACCACTTTCCCTGAGAACATCAATACAAAAATCACAACAAAATTCTAGCCAATCAAGTCCAACAACACATCAGAAAGATCATTCACCCAGACCAAGTGATATTTATCCCTGGTATGCAGGGATGGTTAACATTCACAAATCAATCAATGTGATACATCACATTAACACAATGAAGAACAAAAAACCATTGATCATCTCAATAGATGCAATGAAACCATCTGATAAAACACAGCACCATCTTTCATTATGAAAACTCTAAGCAAAATGGGTATAGAAGGAACATTCCTCAACACAATCAAGGCAATCTGTGACAAAACTACGGCCAGCATCCTATTGAAAAGGGAAAAGTTGGAAGCATTCCTACTGAGATCTGGTACCAGACAGGGATGCCCACTCTCACCTCTGCTATTCAAAATAGTCCTGGAAATTTTAGCCAGAGAGTCATTAGGCAATATAAAGCAAATCAAAGGGATACAAATTGGGAAGGAGGAGGTCAAATTATCCCTATTTGCAGATGATATGATTCTATATATATGGGATCCAAAAGACTCCACTAAGAGAATACTGGTATTCATAGAAGAGTTTGGTAAAGTAGCAGGATATAAAATCAGTGTGCAAAAATAAACAGCTTTGGAATACACAGACAATGCAATGGCTGAGAATTCACTTCTAAGATCCCATTCACAATAGCTACAGAACAATCAAATACCTTGGAGTAAGCTTAACCAAGGATGTCAAAGATATCTACAGTGAGCATTACAAAACATTAAAGAAAGAAATAGAAGATACAAAAAATGGAAAAACTCTTCCATGTTCACGGATTGGAAGAATCAATATCATCAAAATGTCCATACTACCAACAGAAATTTACAGATTTAATGTGATACCAATCAAAATACCTAGACCTTCTCAGGTCTAGAAAAAAAATCATTCTAAAATTCATATGAAGGCATAGGAGATTTCAAATAGCTAAAGCAATTTTATACAACAAAAACAAAGCTGGAAGCATCACAATACAAGATTTTAAGACAGACTACAAGGCAGTTATAATCAAAACAGCTTAGTACTAGTGAAAAAAAAAAAAAAGATGGATAGACCAATGAAACAAAATAGAAATACCAGAAATCAATCCAAGCATCTACAACCAACTTATATTTGACCAAGGAGTTAAAACCAATCCCTTGAGCAAGGACAGTCTTTCAACAAATGGTGCTGGGAAAAATGGATTTCCACATGCAGAAATATGAAGCAAGACCCCTACGTTACCTCTTACACAAAAATCCATTCAAAATGGGATAAAGACTTAAATCCATGACCCAATACCATCAAATTATTAGAGAACATTGGGGAAACCCTACAAGAAATTGGCACAGGCAAAGAGTTCTTGGAAAAGACCCCAGAAACACAAGCACTCAGAGCAAAAATTAACAAATAGGATTACATCAAGTTGAGAAGCTGCTGTACTGCAAAAGAAACACTCATGAAAGTGAAGAGGCAACCAACAGAATGGGATAAGTTATTTGCAAACTATGCAACTGATAAAGGATTAATAATCAGATTATATAAAGAGATCAAGAAACTCAACAACAACAAAACAAACAACTCAGTTAAGAAATGGGCAAAGGAATTAAGCAGATTTTTTTTTTTAGCTTAAGATCTGGGTCTTTTTTTTTAACTTTTATTTAGTAAATATTATTTCCAAAGTACAGTTTATGGATTACAATGGCTTTTCCCCCCCATAACTTCCCTCCCGCCTGCACACCTCCCATCTCCCAGTCCCTCTCCCATTCCATTCACATCAAGATTCATTTTCCATTCTCTTTATATACAGAAGATCAATTTAGTATGTATTAAGTAAAGATTTCATCAGTTTGCACCCACACAGAACATAAAGTGTAAAATACTGTTTGAGTACTAGTTATAGCATTAATTTACATTGGACAACACATTAAGGACAGAGATCTCACATGAAGAGTAAGTACACAGTGACTCCTGTTGTTGACTTAACAATTTGAGACTCTTGTTTATGGCGTCAGAAATCTCCCTAGGCTCTAGTCATGATTTTCCAAGGCTATGGAAGCCTCTTGAGTTTGCTGACTTCGATCTTATTTCAACAAGGCCATAGTCAAAGTGGAAGTTCTCTCCTCCCTTCACAGAAAGGTACCTCCTTCTTTGATGGCCCATTCTTTCTACTGAGATCTCACTCGCAGAGATGTTTCATTTAGGTTTTTGGTTGTTTTTTTTTTTTTTTTTTCCAGAGTGT
>JADBBT010002899.1:0-12267 GCA_015711505.1 Sylvilagus bachmani
GCCACAGCAGAGGGCTGGCCTGGAAGAGGGGCAACCGGGACAGAATCCGGTGCCCCGACCGGGACTAGAACCCGGTGTGCCGGCGCCGCAAGGCGGAGGATTAGCCTGTTGAGCCACGGCGCCGGCCGCCCTATTTATTTTATTTTATTTGAAAGGGAGACAGAGGTCTCCCATTCACTGGCTCTCTCCCCAAATGGCTGCAGCACCCAGGGCTGGGCCGGGCTGAGGCCAGGAGCAGGAGCTCCATCCGGGGCTCCCGGGTGGGTGCAGGGGCCCAAGCACCTGAGCCATCGCCTGCTGCCTCCCAGGGAGCTGCAGTCAGAGCAGATGGCCACCCGTGGCTCCCATCAGTCCCCAGGACAAAGCAAGACACCACCATTGGGTATTAAAAAATAAAATTGGGTAAAGGCGCTGGCTTTGGCACCAGCATCCCATACAGGCGCCGGTTCGAGTCCCGGCTGCTCCACTGCCGATCTAGCTCCCTGCTGTGGCCTGGAAAAACAGCAGGTGATGGCCCAGGTGCTTGGGCCCCTACACCTGTGAGGGAGACCGGATGGAGTCCCAGGCTCCTGGTTCTGGCTTGGCCCAACCCTGCTGTCGTAGCCATTGGGGAGTGAACCAGTGGATGGTTTAAAAAGAAAAAAAAAAAGCAGATTCGTTGATTTACTTGGAAGGTAGAATTAGAGGGGAGAGAGGGGGCTCTTTGTCCATGGTTCACTCCCTAGACGGCCGCAGCCAACCCCTGCCTGTCATTTCTCTGGTCTCAAACCGACTTTTCCTCTCCACTATGTCACCTCCTCCCTCATTTACTGCCTGGGAAACTCCTATACGTTCCTCAAAACCCATGGGTCGGTGGAAGATGCTGAGGTCTGCTGGGGACAGTGGGGATCGAGGCAGGCATGGGGGAGGCGGGCTGGGGGAGAAGGTGCTCCGAGCCACCAGCCCCTTCGCCCTCGCTCCCGGTCAGCCCTGTCCAGCCCAGCAGGAGAGCTCAGACCTGCCCGGGCTTGTCCGGTCCCCCGGAGGATGGAAAGGGTGGGTGAGGCCGCCACCTGCTCCCACACCTCCTGTGATGCTGATAAGGGAATGGGGAGGCCGAGAGCCAGAGAGAGACGTGATACAAGCCGGAGAGGAGTAGGGCAGAAACTAACAGATGCTTTGTCCTCCGAGGTCCCCAGTTCCGGACAGGGGCACGACAGGATCTGAGATGTTCCCGGATGACCCAGGCTCGGGGCTGCACGGCTCCGGCCTCAGGCCCCCCCACCCCCAACACCAAGCTGACCCCAGGCATCCAGCAGGTGCCTCCTGAGTGCTTAGCAAACCCAGGCGCGGGTGGGCAGCATGGGGAGGGGGATGCGGCCGAACACGGGAGCCACGTGGGCCACTTCAGCGGATCCACTTCCTGCTGGCCGGCCCAGGGACCCACAGCTGCTGTTCCAGGGGCTGAGCCGGCCACTTCCGCCCCCCACGGCTGGCTCTGCTGACTCACGCTCAGCTGCTGGGGGCGGGGGGGGGGGACCTGGCGGAGGCCCAGGGCTGGGAAGAAGCAGGTGTGGCAGGACCGAAGCCGGCCAGGCTGCCTGGTGGCTCCCAGCCCCCCACCCAAGGAGAAGACGGGGGAGGGTGACGGGGGGGGGGGGTGTTGGGAACCAGGCAGTTTCCGATTTTTCCAATGTCAGTGAATCCATAAAGGAATGGGTGAGCCACAGGCCGGGAAGCCCACCGTGGAGAAACTTCTGGAACATTCGAAGGCCTTCCAGACAGCACTGGACCCATGGGGCTGATGCCCGCGCCCCACCTTTGAGGGTCTGGGTTCCAGTCCCAGCTCCCTGCTGATGCACCTGGGGGCTGCAGTGCCAGCTCCAGTGCGGGGGGGGGGAGGGTTGGGGGGGTGGGAAGGTCCCGGATGCAGCTCCCGGCTTCAGCCCTGCCCAGCCCTGGCCCTTGGGGTCACCAGGGGAGTGAACCAGCAGATGGGAGG
The DNA here is from genome assembly GCA_015711505.1 of Sylvilagus bachmani. Taxonomy (NCBI): domain Eukaryota; kingdom Metazoa; phylum Chordata; class Mammalia; order Lagomorpha; family Leporidae; genus Sylvilagus; species Sylvilagus bachmani. The sequence continues at coordinate 1,982 of JADBBT010002899.1, forward strand.
TTCTGTCGCAGGGGCCCAAGCAGGGAGCCGGGCCGGAAGCGGAGCAGCCGGGACTCGAACCAGGCACTCCGATATGGGGTGACTGTCCCGAGTGGCGGCTTAGCCCGCTGAGCCCCAGTGTCTGACGGTGCACGGAGCTTCAGCCCTGGGATCAATCCCCACCGGCCTCGGTCATAATTCTCAGCGCGCTGCCGGGGCACGAGCACCTGGTTCAGAAGTTAAGGTGCTGACCCAGGTGCCCACGTCCCTTGTCGGGGTCCCTGGTCTCAAGTCCCAGGTCTGCGGCCCAGCCGGTGCCCTGCGCATGCACCTGGGAAAGCAGTGGAAGATGGCCCAAGTCCTGGGGCCCCTGCATCTGCATGGGAGACCTGGATGGAGCTCCTGGCTCCCAGCTTCTGCCTGTCCCAGCCCTAGGAGTTGTGGGCATTTGGAGAGTGAACCAGTGGATGGAAGACCTCTCTCATCAATTCTATCCCCATTGGTGCCATGGATTCTCCTTTGTTGATGACCGAGTCCTGCTCTTTATTTGTGATAGACCCACTGAGGTTTTCCACTCCTGGGGTCGGCAGGCATGACTTCTGTCCTTCTAGGAATCTCTCTTTTTTGGGTTCTGTGGGGGTGGGTATTGCCCCACGCCCTGTCCCGGCTCCAAGTCTTTCCACCTGCTCTGTTCTCTGTAGGTGTGGGCAAAAGTCGATGGCCTTAATGACCTCCACTGGTTATCTCAGTCCTGATCTTTATTATTTCCTTTCTCGCGATGGTTCAAGGTTTCCTTGGCTGTTCGCTTCCCTCGCGTGAAAGCTAGTTTATTGATCAGAGCTGGTTCTCCCCTAACAATGTGGGGAGAGGGAGAGAGAGAGAGAGGGGTCTTCCATCCGCTGGGTCACTCCCCCAATGGCGGCGATGGCCAGATCTGGTCCAGGCAGAACACAGGAGCTGGGGGCTTCCTCCGGGTCTCCCACGCGGGCGCAGGAGCCCCCGACTTCCTCCACCTCCCGGGCGCATCAGCGGGGAGCTGGACAGGAAGCGGAGCAGCTGGGACTGGCGCTGGTGCCCACGTCGGCCGCCCGCCTCGGGCTGTGCGTCTGCCTGCGTCCCCCTCTCTCCCGAGCGCTCCTGCGTCTCCCCCGTGGGCCCATCGCTGGCCCGCGTGTCGTGGGAGCTGCGCCGACTGCGGACTCCCAGGGAAGCCTCCGGTCCCGACTTCCAGCTCCATCCTCTGCGGCTGGTGGCGAGACTGCCCCATTTCCACCTTATTAAAACCCACCAAGGGCCAGAGAGGGAGCCAGGGACTCCGCGGGACTGGGCAGCTGGGGGCGTCCCCTGCCCTCGGGGAGGGGGTGCAGAGGCCTGGAGCCCCCTCCTGCCGCCGTGGGAGCCTCGCACCCCCTGCACCCACCGTCGGCCAGCCGGATGTAACACCAGCGCTTCTTGCTCTAAGCCCCGAGGTCCCCATCCCCTGCCGTCTGCGAAGCCCGGAGCGGGGTTCCCAGAGACTCCGGAGGCCGGATAGACCCCTCCCAGGGCCTCCGGCATGGGCGTGGCCCTGAAAACGCTTTGATTTCCAACTTCCTCTTCCCGTCCTGGTTTCTGCTTCTTTGTTACAGCTGCAGGTCCGAGTCCTGGCGGGTCTCCTGCCTCAGTTTCCCCTGCAGTCTCTCAGGCCCAGAGATGAGCCCCCCCCTTGGCCCACCCACGCCAGAGACCCCCAGATGGAGCTCCTGGCTCCTGGCTTCAGCCTGGCCGTGGTCATGGCCGCAGTGGGCATCTGAGGCGTGGACCAGCACTTAGGAGATTCTGTCTCTCCCTGTAACTCTGCCTTGCACCTAAATGAAATCAACCTTAAGATAAATTTTTGGTGTTTTTGCACCGAAATGCACGTCTCTCAGTTCCAGCCGGCACAAGCTCTGGGAGGCTCCCTGATGGGGTAGACAGGGGTCTCTGCCTGCCGTCCGCAGCTCCCACACCCCCCGGCCCCGGCCCCGAGCCCCGCACCCTGCCCGCCCTGCCCCCGCTCGCCGGGCCTGGCCGCGAGGCCAGCGATGAGCTCATGGACTTGGGATTTTGGGAGCTGAGCCAAGTGGGCCTGGGTGCAGCATTCCGGAGCCTGGTGAGGCGGAAATGGGGGGCCCCTTCCCCTCCCAACAGGTGACGTCCCCTTGGGCAAATTCCTTGAATGAAATGAACTCATGGCATTTTTTTTTTAAGATTGATTTATTTATTTGAAAGAGTTACAGAGGGAGAGAGAGAGAGAGAGAGAGAGAGAGAGAGAGAGAGAGAGGTCTTCCGTCCGCTGGTTCACTCCCCAATTGGCCGCAACGGCCGGAGCTGCGCCGATCTGAAGCCAGGAGCCAGGAGCTCCATCCGGGTCTCCCAAGCAGGTGCAGGGGTCCAAGGACTCCGGCCATCTTCCACTGCTTTCCCAGGCCATAGCAGGGAGCTGGATCAGAAATGGAGCAGCTGGGACTCGAACCAGCGCCCATATGGGATGTTGGCGCTGCAGGCGGCAGCTTTACCCCCTGTGCCACAGCACCGGCCCTACCGTTATCTTTTAATTGCATCTTTGTGAACCTGTGGGAGCAGCCACACGGGACACAGCGGGTGTGCCAGGTGCTGAGTCACAGCCTCTCACGCGGTTCCTTTTTGGTAGATTTTATGTGGCCCTGGTACCTGGGCTGTGAGAGGTGACAGAGAGGTGGTTCTCTGTTCCCGGGGGGAACCAGGCGCCCCGCAGGGCTCCAGGAGGCCTGGGTAGCCCCAGCCTCAGGCCCCTCGCCTGTGGAATGGGCACGAGGGAGAGCAGCGAGGGGACACGGGCCTGGCCCCCCAGGCCAAAGGGACTGAGGTGACGTTGATGTGAGCAGGTGCAGCTCATGGGGAACCGGAGGCCCTGCCACCGCCCACGGATGACCAGGGAACCGAGAGGGAGCCGGGGACGCCGCAGGGCTGGGGGCAGGGCTGGGCATCTGGCGGGGGTGCAGAGGCCTGGAGCCCCTTCCTGTCGCCTGTGGGAGCCTCGCACCCCCTGCACCCCCTGTCGGGCGGCCTGATGTGACACTAGCCTTTCTCGCTCTAAGCCCCGAGGTCCCCGGTTCCCCGCTATTTGCTCCTTGCTGGGTGCGGACCTGGGGCTGGAGCAAGCCCTCTGCTGCTCGGGCCCTCCCAGAGCCCCCCAGCCTTGGGGAGACAGAGCCAGGCGTGGGCCCTGTGGGGTCAGTTCAGGCCCCGAGGAAGAGATGCAGGTTGGGAACAATAGCAAAGACTTCCTGGAGGAGGGGCTTTTGAGTGGGGCGTTGAAGAATGAATAGGAGTTCCCCAGCTAAGGCCGAGACGCCCTGTGACCCCCTCTCCCCTGGCTGGGATCTCGGTGTTTGTTTTCCTGGTGGGGAAACTGAGGCGCAGTGGGCTGAGATGATTTGCTGGGCCTTTCTGGGTTTTGCTGTTGTTGTATCTTTAACTCTTTGATTCCAACCAGAGTGGGGAGAGAGGGCATCTCGGGGCAGTGGGAGTGACGCCCCCTCTGTGGAGGAGAGCGCTGGGGTTCAGATACCTGCGCCCCGAATGGGACAGGCCCGGACCCTGCTCCCTGTCCCAGCTCCCTGGGGGGCAGCAGTGATGGCGGAGTGCTGGGCCCCCGCCGCCCGCCCGGGGGACCCAGATGGAGCTCCTGGCCCAGCCCTGGCTGCGGTGGGCATCTGGTGAGTGACCCAGTGGATGGAAGACCTCTCTCTCTCCCTCCCTCTCTGTCTGTCTGTCTGTCTTTCTCTCTACTTTTCAAGTAAATAAATGCTGAAAACCAACAAGAAGCCCCTCGCCCACAGGCCGTGGGAGCAGGACCCTGCGTGGCCGCCTCTGGTCCCTGCGATTGATCTCCCGCGGCCTCTGTGCCCGGCCAAGGCCACTGGGGATTACTCAGCCCCGCTGGCCGCACCACGCGCCTGGCCCCCACCCGCTCACACGGCGCGGGTCCCTCAGCCTCTGCCCCCGAGCAGACTGGGTCAGGGTGAGCAGGTGCATTTCCTGAGCACCTACTGTTTACCCAGAGAATCACACGCCAGGGCCAGGGCCAGGGCGGGGGAGGCCTGGGCACCCCCACCCCCATGATCTGCCCAGTGCAAGGGGTCCCAGCACCTGGTGGGGGCGACGGGAGCCCTCCTTGCGCAAAGCTCCCGGGGCCCTAAATTCCCTGCCACTTCCTCCCGGGCTCCACTAAGGCCCTGGGCCCTGGGGCAGCCTCTTCCCTGCCCAGGCCCTCCAGGAGCCCCCTCAGAGCTGGGACACTGCCATCTCCTGGGACCACCACTGCCTGGGTCCGCCCCGGCCAGAGAGAGGGCTGCAGGTCCCGGGCAGAAGGCACCATCAGGGGGGGCTTCCCGGAGGAGGGGCTTTCGGTGTGGGGTTTTGGAGAGTGCCTAGGAGCTCTGCCAAGCCTGGCCCTGTCTTTGCCTCCCACCCAAAAATCCCAAGGCTGATTTTTTTCCGTAGCAGGAAGGACTGGTCCAGGCTGGCTGGCTCCGGTCATTTCTCCCCGGCGCAGCCTTTTGATCCTAACTAGGGGACCGGGAAAGGCGGCCGCGGCTCCGCCTCGGGTCCGGACTTAGTGACCCAGGAGGCTCGGCCGTTGTTCCCTCCTAAAAAATCCCCCCACCCCCGCCGCGCCCATTGGAGCGCGTCCCGGGCCCTCGTGGCGGCCTGACCGGCGGGCGGGGGCGGGCAAAGTCGGCGCTATAAAGCTCCGAGCGCGGGCCGGTGGCCACTGTGTCCCCTGGAGAGTGCGCGCCAGCCATGCCCGGACAGGGGCCGCCGCCGCCGCCGCCGCCGCGCGCTCAGCTCCTCCTCCTGCTGCTGCTGCTGCTCCTGCTGGCCGGGCCCCCGGCGGCCGAGGCCGGGCCCGCGCCGGGCTCGCCGGGACCCCCGGAGGCCAGAGCCCCGGCGGACGCCGCCCGCTTCGGACGGGAGTTACGGAAGCGCTACGAGGACCTGCTGGCCCGGCTGCGCGCCAACCGGAGCCGCGAGCTGGGGGCCGATACCGGTATCCTCAGCGCCGAAGGTGAGTGGCTCCGGGGAGACCCCCGCGCCCCTTGCCCTGCGCCCCTGTGAGTGGGGTTGGAGACGGCCCCACCCCCCGCCTGGCCCCGCCCCCAGGTTGCAGGTGCAGGGAACGGAGCCCCCCTGGGACGCCCCTGGTTCGGATGGGGGTGGGGCGCTCCTGGGGGGACTCCGCAGTCGGGGCGGGGGCGGGGCGAGGAGGCGTGGTTCCTGCCCCCTCCCGGGAGGGCGGATCTGGGGTACGGAGTTTGCCGCGCCCCGGGCAGAACTCGCCAGAGCTGGTTCTGAAACCTGATGCAATCGACTGTCACTGCGCGAGTCACGTGGGAGAGGTGCCCGGGTGGCCGGGGCGCCTCCTCCAGGATGCCGCCCGGGCTGAGCGGGGCTAGGGCTAAGGAGGGCGCCCTTCCCTCCCACTCCCCCTCTCCGCCCCTCAGGCCCCGGGGAGACCTCCTAGAAGGATGGGCGATACCAGCGCGCGCGGGGGGGGGTCCCTGCCCCAGGACTTCCGGAGCGTTGTGGAAAGTGGAACCAGCGGAAAAGTGTATTTTTTGGTGCAAGAGCAAAAAATAAATAAAAGTTGCCATCCGTGCCTAGGCAGGTGTTCAAAAAGTTCCTGGAAAAGCCCGCGGCGGGGAGCGAACCCAGGATGCTGCGGTCCGGGCCCAGCGTCTCCCCCCGGACGCATTTTCCATGAAGTTTTCGAAGGCCCCTCTTGGATGCCTGAATTTCCACGTTTTGGGTTTTATTGATTTCTTCATTTGTGCACCTGTGCCTTCCGTTTTCCGAACCCTTTCTGGAGTCCTGGGGTGGGGGCGGGGCAGTAGCTGGTGCAAAGGCCCTGGGGTGCGGTGCAGCCGAGTGACGCCTCCTCTCTCTGCTCCCACAGGGCGGGTCAAGCCCGGCGGCCGCGTGCCTGCGCGCCTCCCGCGGGCCGCTGCGACCCCGGCCATCCCCGAGACGTCGCGCGTGCACCGCGCCCTGCTCCGGCTGTCCCCGACGGCGCCCAGGACGAGGGACCGGACTCGGCCGCCGCCCCTGCCGCGGTGGAGCGCGCGCCCCAGGCGGGAGCTGCACCTGCGGGCCCACGCCGCCAGGGGGCGCCGCAGCGCGCGCGCCGAAGACGACTGTCCGCTGGGGCCCGGGCGCTGCTGCCGCCTGCATCGCGTGCGCGCGTCGCTGGACGAGCTGGGCTGGAGTGACTGGGTGCTGTCCCCGCGCGAGCTGCGTGTGGGCGTGTGCGTGGGCGCGTGCCCGCACCTGCACCGCGCGGCCAACACGCACGCGCAGATCAAGGGGCGGCTGCACCGCCTGTGGCCCGACGCGGTGCCCGCGCCCTGCTGCGTGCCCGCCAGCTACGAGCCCCTGGTGCTGGTGCACCGCACGGACAGCGGGGTGTCGCTGCGCACCTACGAGGACATCTTGGCCCGGGCCTGCCACTGCGTGTGAGTGCGGGCCTCGGCGCCCTCGGACGGCTCGCCCCGCGCCCCTGCCCGCGCGCTGGTCCCTATTTATGTCTTTATTTATTACTAATTTATTGGGGTGCTCTGTCTGGGGGCGGGGTTGACAGATCGTGTATTTATTGAAAATGCGGTTAAAATAAACGTGCTCAAAGGCCGCCCCACGGTGTGCTGGCGCCGACCTGGGTGCGGGGCGGGTGAGCGGCGGCCCCAGGCTCCGAGGACGGGGCGCTCTGTGCCCCCCCCCCCGTGCTCTCCTCGGCCAGCAGGGGGAGTCCCTGGCCCTCCCACATGTCTCTGCCTCTCCGAGCTCCTCCAGGGTTGGAGGGCGGGGGTGCACCTGCACCTGTCTCCGTCACCAGCCTGCCACCACGGAGCCCAGGGCACCTGCCCCTGGCCTGACGGAGTCCCACCATCCTGGGGCACCTCCTCCCATGAAAACCACGCCTCTGGTCTTTCATATAAAAAGAGCAAGGAGGAACCAATAAGAGGGGGACACCCAAGCACGGGGCTGGCGATGCAGGCGCAGGGAACTGTGGGGAAGGGCAGGGCGGGACCTGGGGGCAGGGGGCGGGGCTGAGGATGCAGCCTTGAGAGCTGGCAAGTCCTCCCAGCCCCCTCCCCCCCCAGGAACCCAGAGCTGGCAGCCTTGTCCGATTCAAAGTATTTATTGAGCACCACCTGCACACAGGCGGGTGATGACAGACCCCGGGCCCTTTTGGGGTGGAGGGGGAGGGTCTCCCCTCTTCCCTCCCTTGCAATGGAGGAGCAGAGCAGGGTGGAGGTGAGGCTGGGGGGAGGCAGGCTGCGTATCCACTCCTCAGCTGGGAAGACCCGGAGCGCCCCGCTCCCAGCTCCGTGGCCCGGAGGGCAGGGGGCGGGAGGGGTCAGCACCCCGCCACCGTGTATTCGTCTTCGTCCAGCGAGGCCTGCGCGAGGGACCCCAGGTTGCTGTACACGGGCTGGGGGGCGGGGCCGCGCCCCTGGTAGTTCACGTAGAGGTCGCCGTCGTCCGCTGGGGGCGCCCTGTGGGGGCGGCGGGAGCCCTGAGCGCGGGCGCAGCGGCTTGGGGAAGACCCTGCCGGGTCAGCACCCGGGGCCCGGCCGCTCGCTCCTTCCTCAAACGCGCCCACGGCTCGCTTTCCTGTCCAGAAGCCGGAAGCTCCGGCTGCAGCAGCTGTGTGCTAACGGCGGGGGAGCCACTGACTCTGGGGGAAGCGGCATCGATCAGCCACGCACACTCTAGTGTGAAATACACGGCACAGGCTGCATGGCCGCCTCTGGGAGGCGGAGTTTGTCTCCGCGTGCACCGGGGCGGGGACCGGCCACGGCCTGGGGGACTCCAGGGCCTGGACTCCGCCGACTTCTGCTTCTGACTCCATTTGCATCTGCTTTGTATATACGCGTGCCTTTCCTGGCAATGGCGGCGACCCCGGCCCCTGCCCGGCCCCCCCGCCCCACCCCCACCCTGGACTTCCCTCCCGGTCACGCCCCTCCCCCTCTGAGACCTCTCCGGGACGCAGCCCCCCCCCCGCAGCTCCGTCAGTGTGTCCCGTGGGCGGGGCGGGGCTGTCCCCGTGTCACAGCAGGGCCCCCCACCCCCACAGCCCTGGGGGCTCCCGCTGTGCCTCCTGGGACTCGGGCGCCCACCAGAACGGGTGTGGAGGTCGCCAGGGCAGGGGTGGGGGGCGTGGGCTGTCACTGTCCCCACTTGCCAGGTGGGGAGACTGAGGCCGGGGAACAGCCGCCAGGCCAACAGTAGCGCTGGGACTGGAACCCCGGCGGCCTTGGGGCCCGGCGGGGGCGGGGCGGGGGCGGCCACTCACCCAGGCTCCGGCCAGGGCGGGCCGACCATCACGTTTTCGTAGTCGTGCGCTGCGGGCCCGAGTCGGGCGGCCGTCGCGGGCTGCGGGCCGAGGCCCCGGCTGCCGTACCGGGGCTGCGCCCCCGAGCCGCGCCTCGGAGCGTCTTGGGCGGCCCAGGTCTTGCCGGGGTCCCGGTGGCGGCGGCCCCAGAGCCTCCAGGCCAGCACCGGGCCGGCCGCGGCCAGCGCCAGCAGCAGGGCCCCTCCGGCCGCCGCTGTCCCGATGGCCGCCGGGGCCAGGCCGGGGCCGCAGCTGGCCCCCAGGAAGCTGGAGAGGTTGTGCCAGGCGCCGCCGGCCGGGAGCAGGCAGCGAAGGGGCCCCTGGCCGGAGCAGTTGTCCCTCCGGACCCGGTGCCAGGGCGCCAGGGCGCACGCGCAGTCGGCGAGGAGGTCCAGGCCGCAGCGGGCGGCCAGCGCCGCGTCCACGCGGTCCAGCCGGTTGCGGGTCAGGATGAGGGTGTGCAGGCTGCCCAGCTGGGCGAGGAAGGGCGTGGGGAGGCCGCGCAGGCCGGTGCTGGACAGATCGAGGACCTGCAGGCCGGGGGCGCGCAGCGGCTGGTCCTGGGGCAGGCTCAGAGCCCGGCCACTGAGGTTCAAGCAGGGGCCCCCGAACTCCTGGCTCCAGTTCACGGCCTCTGGGAACACCTCGCAGGCGAGGCCCGGGCACCCCGGAGCCTGCAGCAGCAGCAGCACCCAGGCCAGGACGCCCCCCATCAGGCACCTGCAGAGAGACACACAGACACACGGGAAGCGGCCCCCCCTCGGCCCTGTGGTCACCCCGGCCCCGCCGCCCGCCTTTATTATTGTTGCAGCTCAGGCCGCTGCTGCAACCGGAAAGCGCAGCCCCCGCCCCCCGCCCCCGGCCTGTCGCTCTTGGCCGGCGGGTTCTGCCCGGTCCTGGCCCTCAATCTCCCCGCCAGGGGCAATGGGTACTCACCGGCGTCTTTACTCGGCCCAGTGCCCGCCCAGGAACACTTCGGGCGCTCTGATTGGCCAAGACGGGCGTATATGCAAATGAGCGGTTGCCCTGGACACGCCCACCTCCCCACCCCCGGTTCCTCGCTCTTTGCCTGGCTGCGGGGGTCCCGGCCTGGGGCGGGGCGGGGGTCCCAACCTGCCAGCCCCGATGTGCGACCCCCACCCAAGGCCCGCGTTCTGGTCATCTTTGGGGGTCTCACCTCCACGCCTCTGCCTGGGCGGTTGCTGGGGGCTGCGTCGCGGGCACGCGCGGCCGGTCGGGTGCGGGCCCGGGCGCTCCCCTGGCCGTGCGCCCCCGACTCTGGGGGGAAGAGGAACTTGTGCCCGCGTGGGGCGCAGCGGGGCGGGCCTGCAGCCGGCCTGGGGCCGCCCCCGGCGCGCCCGGATTTCTCACGGGAGGGGGCGGGGCAGCGCGGGGCCACTTCCCTCTGGCTGCACCCCGGCGCCTCGCCCCGGCCTACGCGGGCCACTCGTGTCCCCATCCCAGCCCCACTGACTGCGAACCCGTGCATTCTTTGCCTGGTCTCCTGTGGTGGGCTTTCCTGGCCAGGGCCTCAAGGGGGCGCCCTGGTATGGGAAACACTGGACACAGACCCCCACAGGCTCAGGACGGGGTCAGAGAGAGGGCCCGGTCCCGGAAGGCTCCCTGGAGGCGGCAGCATTAGCGTCGCGGTTTTGACACATGAATAGGAGTTTGGTGCTGCCGCTGAGTGGGAGGGGGCTGCGGGGGCTGCGAGGGGCCCCTGGGGGCGGCAGGGAGAGAAGAGCTCACCACAGGCGCCAGGCAGCAGGCGCAAAGGCCCTGTGGTGTGCAGAGGCCAGGGGCAGGGCCGGTGGCGCGGGCAGGGGCCGGGGAGTGGGGCTTTATCTCCAGGGCCAGGGGAGCCGAGGCAGGTGTGCGGGGGAGCAGGGCACTGGGGGCAAAGCCCCTTCTG
>JADBBT010000029.1:0-64105 GCA_015711505.1 Sylvilagus bachmani
GTAAAGCCCCGACGTTCACATCCGCGACGGGCGGTATGGAGGTTCCACAGCATGCCCTCGCGGCCAGTGTTGCTGAACAGGCAGGCCTCAACACCCGTGAACAGGCTGCAGCCGATCTCGCGCTTGTCCGTCAGGACGACGATCTTCGAGCGCTGATCATCAAGCTTGATGACTCGGATCACGTTCTTGAACCGGCCCATTGTGAAGGTCTCGGTGTGGACCACGTTCTCGGAGGGCATTCGTCCTGCCATCTCAGTCCTCCTCGTCATCATCGGGCCGCCCAGCGGCGGCCTCGGCATCGCGGCGGCTGGCATACGGCCCGTCGCACTCACCCGTGCTCCGATCGACCGCATACCAGCCGCGGTCGCGGTACTCGCCGTACTCCGGCGCTCCGGTGACGAACTCAATCCGCATCACAGCACCGCCTCGCGGGAGGGGCCGGTGCCTTCGAAGGTCGCGGTGATCGACCCGCAGGGGCGGACGGTGCCGACGCCCTGATGCAAGCTGAGCAGCTTGCCCGCGCAGTCGATCCGGCGGGCGTCGATCCAAGCCTGCATCGCGCCGAGATCGGCGGTGATGAACGTGAACCCGTCGATGTGGCCGCGGAAGATCTTGGTGGTGGGCATCGGGTGACTCCAATCCGGTATCTGATTGCAAGGATAAACGCCGTCGTTTATGTGTCAATAGACAACGGCGTTTATGAGGGCGCTTTGACGAACTTTTCGCAGTCGGATATTCCCCGCCGGATGGGGCGACCACCGATCAAGGCCGGGCTGAAGATGGTGAAGCAGACGGTGTGGCTTGATCCGCCGCTGGTCGCGCGCATCGTCGCCCTCGTCGGCGATCGAGGTATGTCGGAGTTTGTCCGCGCGGCTGCCGAGGCCGAACTGAAGAAGCGGGAGCGTAAGGCTAAGGGGGGCGATGCTTGATGGCCGCCACCTACGCCTACGTCATCGGCTCCCAGCGCGGTCCTCACAAGGTGGGCCTATCGCGCAACCCGACACGCCGACTATCGCAATTGCAGGTTGGCAGCCCTGTCGCCCTGATGCTGAAGCGCAGTGGCCCTGTGTCGGCGAGCGACCCTGACGAGGTCGAAGCCTATGCACATTGGCTTCTGCGTGAGAGCTACGTGCGTGGTGAATGGTTCAAGGTCACCGAGGAAGCGGCATGGGTTGCCCTGATCGCCGCACAGGAGGCCGTAGCGCGAAGGCTGGGCATCCCCGAGGGCGAACATGTTGGCGGCGGCAGGAAGAAACCGCTCAAAGACGTGATGCCTGTCCGCTTCGTAGAAGGGACGCTGGATCGGATCGACGCCGTGGCGGGCAAGTTCCGCCGCGCAGAATGGATCAGAGGCGTGGTCGAGGACGCGCTGGCAAAGGCAGAGAAGCGGAAGCCGGGCAAAGGGGCCACCGAGGGGGAGCAGACGTGACCGGACTGCTCAATCTGCCCGGCGTCGTCGAAACGGATCAGGAGGAAGCGGACGATCACTACGTCGTCCACGCCCGCTCATCCCGACCGACCGCGAAGGCGTGCAGCCTCGCCTGCAAGCTCCGGAAGAACGGCACCAAGCCGCTCGACATCAACGACGTGCCCCATCACGGCAAGGCGACGCTGATCAGGTTCCGGCGGCAGCAGTTCTCCTGTCCCGACTGCCTGAACGAAGTGGGCGAGAAGGTCGGCAACGACGCGATCTCGGAGCGGCTGGCGTTCACCGAGCCGGGCTTCCTGATGACCCGCCGTCTCGTGCTTTGGATGGCTCGACAGGCGATGCGCCGGACCTTCGCCGAGATCGGCCGGGACGCCTACGTGGACCCGAAGTCCGTCGCGAAGGCGTTCGACGCCTACACCTCGGTGGAGATCGCCAAGCTCAAGCGGGAGACGCCGCGTGTTCTCGGGATCGACGAGAAGCGGTTGCGGGGCGAGTTCCGCGCGGTGATGGGCAACCTCGAAGCCCTGACCGTGCTCGACATGCTTAAGGACCGTGGCGAGACGCTGGAGCTACACCTGAACCGACTGTCGGAGGATCGGCGGCTGGAAGTCGTCGTCACCGACCGGTTCGACGGCTACCGCAAGATGATCCGGCGGCGCTTGCCCGGTCGCCTCCATGTGACCGATCGCTTCCACGTCACGCGGGCGGCGAACGAGGTGCTGGACCAGATCCGTGCCGCAGTGGCGAAGCGGCTCCCAGACCGGCGCGAGGGTGCTGCCCTACGTATGTCCCGGCAGCTATTCCGCACCCGCTGGAGCCAGACGACGGACGAGCAGAAAGCTACCATCACCGACTGGTGCCAGCGCCACCCCATCATCAGCGACGCCTATTGGACGAAGGAACGCTACTGCGATCTGTACCTTTGCGCGTCACCGGCCGAGGCCGAGGCGTACTACAAGGACTGGCTCGCCACGCTGCCGCCGTCCGTGGCGCTTGCCTACAAGACGAAGTGCGCCATCCCACGGCGGTGGATGCCGATGGTGCTGGCCTACTTCGAGGAGCCGTACACCACGGGCTACGTTGAGAGCGTGAACCGCTTCCTCGACGACCTCCAGCGAGATGGCCGGGGCTACTCGTTCGAGGTGATACGCGCCAAGCTGATGCTCGCCGAGAAGCTGGAGCGGCGCACCTTCCGGGGCAGGAACAGCGTCACCCGCATCCCGGTGCTACCGCACGCGGACGAACTGATCGACGGCGGCGAGATGTACGTCGCCGTCGAGAGCGCCGACGATCTTCTGTCCATCCCACGGTTCGGCATCGATCTTGAGAAGGTCCATGCGCTGGTGACGCGCCCGCCTCAGACCATCATGTGGAAGGGCGAGGAACGGACGCTCGCGAGCGAGCTATCAACCGTGTGGCCCCGGTTCATGATCAGCCCTGGGCAGACCCGATCAACCGTCTTTTCCCGATAGCCGAAAAAACCGCCTCGGCGGGTGCCGGGCGGTTGGGCAGAGAGAAGATTGTGAGGGGTGCGACAGCTACCCGGGCTCAGTGATCGTGAACGGGATCACGGTCTCTGGCCGGGTGATCGGCCAGTAGAACTGCTGAAGCGGGTTGCAGAAGTAGGACGGCTGCGCGCGGTAGGTGCCCATGCCCGGCCTGAAATACTCCGGGATGTCGATCTCAAACGTCACGGTTCGGACGCCCAGCCCGGTCGGCGGTCGAGCATAGTCGATGTCCGGTAGGAACTCCCGGTGCGTATGGTCGTCGTAAACGGACCGGTCTACGTGAGCAGCGCAATCCCGCTTGTAGTCGATCTTCTGCCGGATAGAGAGGCGGCCTCCGGGCTTTACCATCGGCGTCAGAACTTCGGTTGAGACGACGGTGACGGGCAAGCGGCGATCACCGGCCCACCAAGCGATCGTACCGGCGGTGCTGATGATCGCACTAGAGATGATGGCGAGGCTGCCGTACCCGAACATGCGCAGGCTCATTTACCGCCTCTGAATGCCCAGAACAGGTCGAAGCCCGATTTGGCGAGGGCGAAGGCCGCAGTGACGAACGTCACGGCCGTGCCGCAGACCCACATCAGGACGCGAGCCGCGGTTCGGGACGAGGTGATGAACTCAACCGCCCCGTCCAGGCTCGTTAACTCGCGTTCGTTTTTCTCGCCGATCCAGTCCATGGTTTTGGGGCTCAGGCTGAGCACCTTGTTGAGTTTGGTGATGTCGTCGCGGCTCAGGCCGTCGAACCACTCTCGGATGTGGGCGGGGAACTCGTAGACGGCACGATCGCTCAAGCGCCGGGCCTCCCTGAGCCTCCGCTCAAAATGCTCCCCCGACTCCAGATTGTCAGGGACGGGCATCTGCTTCGCAGCCTCTGCCCGGATCGCCTCAAGCACGACCTTCCGGACGTGAGGGGGGATGTCGTCATGTCCATTTGCCATGATCCGAACTGAACAGGAGAGAGCGTCACGGCCAGCGGCCACGCAGTCCGGCGAGCACGCCGTGTTCTGCGGCCACGAAGAGCAGCAGAAGGCTGCCGATCACCGCGAGGGCACATGCGCTCTCGCGGTCGTTGTCCCAGGCGCAGGCGCCTGCGAGGATCAGGAAGGCCGCGACGGCGAGGGTGACGTGCAGCCACGGCGTGATGGCACCGGCCATCAGGTCAGTGCGCAGTCGGCTGCGCGCCCGTCTTCCGAACGGCCCTGTGCGCGATCGTCGGCGCGACCTTCTCGGCCTCATCCAGGGTGGCGACGACGTTGTCGGCCTTGATCTCGCCGGCCGTCTTCGGCTTCGTGATGATTGCGTCGACCGAGTCGAGCTTGCTCGTCGTCTCAATCATACCGTGCTTCCGGCTGATGTAGACGCCATAGGCGCCGAACGCCGCGCCGCCGAGGACGGTGACGAGCTGCAGCGTCTCCGGGCTGACCAGCAGGTCGTAGACGTCCTTGTTGATCCAGTTCAGCTTGACCGCGAGGCCAGCGAGGGCTCCGATCAGCGTTCCGACGAAGGCGATCTGTTGTGGGGTCATGGCGTCATCCGAGATGGGGTGCGAGGGCCTGCCAGAGGTCATCCGGCACGCTGTCGAGTTCGGCCTTCGCGAAGGTCTCGTGATGCCAGAAGCTGCACCGCTGCAGCTTGGCGACGAGATCGGGCTTCAGCCGCGGCAGGGCGGCATGGACCTGCGGGAGGTTCAGGCCGTAGGAGATGGCAAGGCCCTCCCCCGCGCTAATGGTGTGCGGGAGAGCCCAGGGGTATTTGCGAGCCATCGCCGCCTCACTTCATCTTCGTGCCGGTCACGGCGACGGGCTGGCCGTTCACGATGATCGTCTTGGTGATGGTCTCACCGACCTTCGGCTCGGCAGGCTTCGCGGGGGCCTTCTTCGCTTTCTCGGGCGCCTCGCCGGCCGTGTAGGAGGTCAGGGCCGCATTGCTCAGCGCCGTGCAGGCGATCTGCGCGACCTTCGCCACCGGCACGCTCACGGAGGCGATGTCGGGGTTCAGAGCGACGATGATGTTCTGAACCGAGGTCACGGTCGGCAGGTAGCCGCAGGCGGTCTTGGTGGCTGTGCGGACCTGGTTGATGATCGCCGTGACCTTCTGGATCTGGGCGGTCGAGAGGCCGATCCCGGAGAGACCGGCGGGAGTGGTCACTCCGCCGTTCAGGGCGTCGGTGATCTGGCCCTGGCTGGCGGTGAGGTTGCAAGCGCCGAGCGGGAGAAGGACGCAGGCGAACGCCAGCGCCCGAGCAATGCGGGTCATTGAACTGTTTCCGATTTGGAAAGGGTTGCTCGGCTGGCCCCGCCGGCTGGGGAACGGGTGCAGAGGCAGGCTGAAGCCGCTCTTGCGCGGCGCGCGAGCGAGGCTAGAGCCGCGTTAAGCGGTCGAAGTGCGCTGCTAGCGCCGGGTTAGGCCGGTTCTGAAGCCCCGCGGGAACCGGGCAAAGGCGGTCGTGCCTTTTGACTGAGAGCGCGGCGGCTTTGCCTGGACGCGCGGGAGTGCTATGTTAGCCGCCGCAGTTCACAGAGGCGGCATTGCGATCGACCCGCGTAACTGCGGAGGCAGTCGGTGACACGGTGAAAGGGCTTCGGCTCTGAAATCTGCCGGCCGTAGAACGTGCCAGCCTCTCGCAGCCTCGTGCCTTCGGCTTGCTGCTGGGATGATTTGAGCGCGGTTCGCTTTGCGGGGTTACTTGGCAGGCCCCGCCCGCACTGACCTCATCTCGGAAAATGAGCCGCCACGCTGAACAGGATCGACAGCGCAACCGCCAAGCCGAACAGCAGCGCGAAGAAGGTCCGCCAGCCGGGGTGATCGGCCATCAGCGGTGCTTCGCCTTCGTCGTTGAGTGGTGGACGGGCGCGGCTCGCTTGATGACCGGGACTGGCTTCTTCGGCTCCACGGCGTGCTTGTCGGCGACGGGCTTGGGCTTTGCGGGGGCTGCGGAGGCCGCTGGCGACGTCGAGGCTGCTGCGGCTGGCTCAGTGGCGGCGCCATGCTTCGCGGCGATCAGCGCGGCCCGGAACTGCGTGAAGTAGCCGGCGATCAGCGAGGCCTTGTCAGTGCCGTTGATGATGGCCCGAGCGCCCTTCGGGTTCGACTTTCCGTGCCCGAAATAGTCCGACAGCTTCTTGGCCGTGAACCAGCCAGAGGTCATGCCGTGAAACAGGATGGTGGCGGCCACGTCCATCCGCATCGCGAGCGCAGGCGTCTTCACGAGGTCTTCGGCCGCCGTGAGCACGCCGAGCTTGCGCAGCTCTGTCGTGGCCTTGCGATAGTTGTAGTCCCAGGTGAGCTGGACGAAGCCGCGCCCCCAGAAGCCGGTCTTTCCGTAAGCTCGCCCCTTGCCGCGCCCATACTCCTCAATCGGCTGCATCGTGCGAGCCGTCTCGTGAAAAGTCGTGGCGAGCACATAGGCCAGCGGATCGGTCGGAAGGGCCGCCGGGCAGGCGTCGAAGATCGCATCCATGCCCTGGACCTGCTCGGCCGTCAGGCTGCCGCCGAACAGCGGCTTGCGGACGTGATCAAAGAAGACGGCGCGGTTGAGAGAGGCGGTCATCAGTGGCCGGCTCCGTCATGCTGCGGGGCGCCGCCGAACTCAGCGACGTAGCCGGCTTTCCAGTCGCCGAGGAACACGGCCTGGGCCTGCTCCACGGTGATGAGGCCGCGCTTGAGCTTGTTGCAGACACGGTCTTCCAGCCGGTCCTTGTCGTGGAAAGTCCACGGCCCGTCGCCCGCTTGGATCCAGAGGTTGGTGATGTCGTTGGAACCACCGCTGCACAAAGGTAGGCGGTGATCCACCTCGAACGGCGCCATGTGGTCCGTCCCCGGGATCGCGTCGTGCGGACCCTTCATCCCGTAGCGGCGGTAGACGGCCAGCTTCTCGGCGCTCGTAACGTTGCGGACCGTCGCGGTGTTCACGCCCACGATCTCGGCCCGGTCTGTCGTCCTCACCGCCCCCGGTGTGAGCACCGGATCGGGCTCGGTGCCGTCGCTGGCGGCATGGGCAGGGGTGGAGAGCGACGCCGCGAGGGCGAGCGCGAGGGCGAAGCGGTGCATGTTCTGGACTGCGCCTTATCGTTGGTCTATAAAGGGTGGCGAGAACACGCGAGGATCAGCGTTGCCGCCGAAGTCTCCGCAGATGAGCGCGCCGACGCTGAAGGCGCTCCGGGCGATGCTGCTGGCCGGCGATGAGGCCCTGAACGGCACCGCCATCATGCGGCGAGAGGGGCTGAAGGCTGGGACGCTGTTCCCGATGCTAAAGCGGCTGGAAGCGGCCGGCTGGATCAGCGGAGAGTGGGAGCAAGGCGACCCTAAGCAGCTCGGGCGCCCGTTGCAGAAGTTCTACCGGCTCACCGACATGGGGCGGGAGCGAGCGAAGGCTGAGTTTGATGCTCTGCGACTAGGAGGATCAAATGCTTGAAACTGCAATTTACTGGCTGCGCCAGCACGGCCATCACGTTGAGCCGGCGAGCGGCATTCCGGGGCTCTACAGCGTTGACCGTGGACCAGAGCTAACGACCGGCCAGGTGACCAGCCTTTGGATGTCCGAAAGCGGATCCATGCCTCGGCGCGGATGGATTGATGGCCGGGAGGAAACCGACGCGGAGTTTCGTGAACGTCTACTCGGCCTCAAGCGGCCCTAACTCCACGAAGGTCACGGAACGGGTGGAGGAGAGGATGAGCATCCATAGGAAGATCATCGAAAGCCCGTATGGCGAAGCGGCTGACAACTTCCACATCGCCCGGCACAATGACGAGATTCACGCCACGCTGACTTACCCGCCCTACACCGATGAAGCGAACAAAGGTCAGATCCGCTACATCGTCGTTGATCAGGAGAGCGTTCGGGCCAGCGACGGCATCCGCATCAGCTACGACTACGAACGCGATGGCTACGTGATCCAACAGGCTTCGCGCTTTGGCTGGCCGGCTGACGATACAACCTGCGATCCTGACTGGCAGGAGGTTGCCTTCATCCAGGCTTGGGGTCGTGAGGAGAGCGAGGAAGAAGCCGATCAGCGATGCTTCGGAGATCAGTCATGACCCCCGACCTCAAGCGCCTGTGCGAGGCGGCCGATGCTGCTGGCAGAGCCAAGGGCTACAAAGCTTGGAGTCATGAGAACTATGAGTTCGCCGTCCGCGCGGTGCTCGACGCACTGAGGAAGCCCTCAGATGACCTGCGAGAGGCAATGTCTGACGCCACCCCATTCGCCGAGCAGGCGTTGAACGAGATGGCGGATTTCATCCTCGCAGAGCCTGCCAAGGCATAGGAGGGAAGGAATGGGTGTTGACAGCAAGCTGATGTGGCGCATCCCGCCGGCCCCACCCGTCAAGCGCAAGCTCGTCTCAGCTTTTTCGATTGAGACCCGCGTCGGCGACCTTCCTTGGGTGCGCGTTCCCGATGGCCCGTACTGCCACGAGACGGCTACCAAAGAGGCCGCAAGGCTAACTCGGCGCCTGCTGGAGACCGGGCACGAGGTGTCGGTTCGATTGAGCGCGAACGGGACCGTCTCAGTTCGCAGTTATCGGTAAGGCAACAGCCGTAAGAGGTAGCGATGGATGAACAGCTTCGCGAGGCAGCTCATCACCTCATCTGGATCTGGTTTCAGTACGGCGGCGGCACCGAAACCAAGGACGGACGTGTCATGCTGGAGCATCGCAACATGCAGGCAGGAGAGCAGGCCGCAGACTTCCTTGAGAAGTTAGGGCTCGGCGAGGATATGGGCTACCACTTCGAACTCAACGAGACAGGTAAGGCCCTGTGGCAGTGGGATCTCGCGATGGAGCCGGATCGTTGTTATTAGCCTACCCAATCACCGCCACCGTCACCACGGTCCCATTCGGAGCCGTCGTGAACGGGTTGGTGTTGAGCAGCAGCGTGCCCTGAGAGATCATCCCCTGGACGGTGCAACCGGTCGCGGTGGTCGCCGTCACCTTCCCGCAGATCATCGGCTATCCGGATTTGAGTGTTGAAACTACCGTCTGACGTGCTATAGTCAGTCCGGATTTCGGTGTGGAAATCCGGACCGATGCGAGGCGTCTATGATGCGGTTCATCGTCCAACGCTGCCCGGCCTGCCTGTCCCAGCGAACCATCGACAAGCTGGACAACCCCGATCTGCCGAAGGCCGTCGCGCTCGTTGAGGAGCGCTGCGCCGATTGCGAGCCTGACGGCTACGAAGAGTGGTTCGACACGGAGGGCGGCAGCATCCCGACGCCTCTGTCTCTCCTGAGCATCTCGGGTGCTATAAGCACGGAGCATCAAAATGGAAAACGCGCTCAAGGACAACCCGGTAGCATATGCGGCAGTTTTAGCCGTGGTCCGTTCAGCATGGGCGCTCATTGACAATACGGGATACCATGAATTTCTGCCTCTTGCCATCAACCGCGACGATTGGGACGAGTTAGCCGCGGACTTGAAAGCTCTGGAAATGCTCATCCCATACGAAGAGCGACCGGCCGAGCCGCCTCATGCAATCGTTTGTCTCTGGCCCAACAAACAAGCCGCAGAGAATACAGGCGGACAGACTTCAGCCGACTATCAGGACGGGTTCAATACAGCCAACGACAGGGCTGACGAGCGCATCCGTGAATTTGAGGCTGAAATTGAACGGCTTTGTATAGAGCTTGCAATGGCTCAAGGCACCATCAGGGGGTTGGAAGATTGGATAAAGGGCTACCGCATTCGCGGAAGAAAGCCATTGTGGGTCAAGCTTTACGGCCAAGCCTGCAATCGACCAATAGAGGATTGACCAATGGTGGGGACATACACCAGCTACGAGCGGGAGATCCTTGCCCGACTTCAAGTTGGGCAATTGCTGATCTGCAAGGAATGCGAGGGTCAGGGCTATTACTTCCCCGCAAGCCTAGGCGCGTGCCCACACTGTTACGGAGCGGGCGTCATGACACCAGAGCTAAGGGCAGCATTGGGCCAACAGGCCGCCACATCCGGCGAGATGCCAACAGGTGAGATGAGATGGCCGGACTCCACATCTTAATCCGGTTCTGACATGCCTCGGCCAGCGAGGAAGCATGGCCGTCAACGCACTCTATCTGGACGACTGGACCGTGGAGAAGGTGCAACGGTCGAAAGAGGGCTACCGGCTGGTGGCCCGCTACGACGTCGAGCCAGATCACTGCCCGAAGTGCGGTTCCACCCGGCAGCCCTACCGGCATGGACCACGGGCCATCGACTACGTGGATGCTCCCGTGCATGGCCAACGGACCGTCGTGGCGGTAGATGTCCAGCGCTACCGTTGTCGGGACTGTAGCGCCACCTTCATGCAGCCGCTGCCCGACATGGACCCGCAGCGACGCATGACGCGACGCTGCGTTGACCACATCCGAGAGCAGGGCCTGATCCGCCCCTATGCCCATCTCGCCCGAGAGATCGGCTTGGATGAAAAGACCATCCGTGACATCTGCAACGAGGAGATTGAGGCGCTTCTGGCCCGGCACAAGCCGGTCGCCCCGGTCGCCCTCGGCATCGACGAACTGCATCTCCTCGGCCGCAAGCGGACCATCTTCACGGACGTGGGCGAGCGCCGGATCCTCGACCTGATCGAGAGCATGAACCGGCCGCAGGTGGATCGCTGGCTGAGCCTCTTGGAGGACCGCAAGCGCATCCGCATCGTCACCATCGACATGTGGGGGCCGTACCGCGAGGCCGTCCAAGCCCTTCTGCCCGACGCCGTGATCATCTCCGACAAGTGGCACGTCCAGAGCAAGGCCAACGCGGCTCTTGACGTGATCCGGAACCGGCAGCGGCGGGGCGCCAAGGGCAAAGACCGGCGCAACCCCTGGCGCGCCCGGCGACTCCTACACGCCCACGGCAGGAACCTCAGCCCGCAGAGGGCCTTCGTGCTGGATGGCATGCTCAAGAACAACGAGCTGCTGTCGATGGCTTGGCACACCAAGGAGGCGTTCTACGACATCTGGGGCGGAGCGAACCGGCCGAGCCGTCACGAGGCTGAGACGATGTTCGACCGGTGGAAAGCCGACATCCCCGACGAGGTCAGTGAGTTTCGAGCCGTCGCCAAGACGATCGACGGGTGGAGGGAGCAGGTGTTCGCTTACTTCGAGCATCCCTACACCAACGCCTACACCGAGGCCGCCAACGGCCTGATCAAGATCGCGAACCGGGCGGGACGCGGCTACCGGTTTGATGCGATCCGCGCCAAGGCCATCAGCATCGAGCCGCGCGTGCCGGTGAACCTCTTCGTCTGCGAGAGCTGCCTCGGGCAGTACCCGCTTGTGCTTCGGCATTGGCTCGAACCGGAGCCCGATCCGAAGCGGACGAGGGTGTGGAGGGTCTGTGCAACCTGCTTCCGACTCCACACGCCACGGTGGTTTATGCCGTCGGCCAATTCCACACCTAAATCCGGATAGCCGAAAAACGCGTCGGGGCTGCTGGCGGTGATTGCCATGGGCTAGGCTCGCGGCGAGCAGGATGAAGAAGGATGACGGAAAGGGCCGCGCTGCGCTCAACAGGTGAACACAGACAGGGATCAGCGCGAGACGGTGATCATCTTGCCGAGCGGGACAATCGTTGCTGTCCCTTGTAGCGGCCCAGTTCCGGACGCGAGCTTGTAATTGATCTTCGCGGTGTTCGACACAGACGTATCAACAACAAATGAGATCGCAACTCCGGCGGTCGTGCTTGACTTGCTCGTCACCGTCAAGGCACCGGATGCGTTGCTGGTAAGCAAAAACTCTTCGTCGCGGGTGAACGAGCCTGCCCCTTGAATGGTCCCCTCAAAAACCACATGGATCGAGGCGCCCCGGAACGGCGGCAGCGTCACCGTATAGGCCGTGTTATAGACCGTCGTGCTTCCGGAATTGATCGCAACCGTATCCGACCTGTCGATGAACCCATACTCGTCCGTGGTCGCCGTCCGATTGTCCTGCACGAGAATAGGGCCGGTTATGGTGTTCTTGCCGATAACGATGTTGTTAGCCCCGGGATCAAGCCGGATCGGAGCGCCTGAGATACTGGAGAAGTTGTTGCCCTCAATGACGGCGTTCGCAGCGCCGGCATCTGCAAACCACAATCCGTAGGGGCACCCCGCAAACTCGTTGCCGACAATTGAGATGTTGCCGTAAAGCCCGGTCGTACCTCCACTCGCCCGCTCAAATTTCATGCAGGCGGTTCCGCTGTTCTCAATAGAATTGCCGGAGAACTGAAAATCTTGTGTCGCGGTGCCGTCTGGCAACTTCATGTGCCAGCCGATGTCGCCTCCAAGCCCCTTGAAGCCGAGCACCTTCAGGCCGCCGCCACTTTCGTAAGAGACCAGATCGCCGGACTGCGAGAAGTTGTCGACCTTGACACCGAGCCAAGTCCAGTCCCCGGCATCCGAGTTGGTGATGTTCCGCATTCGGATGCCGATGTCTTTTGAGCCATCGACCGAGACGTTATCAAGTTTTCCAACGACATTCGATTGGATATCCACCCCGGTATCGAAGCCGATGATGCGGATGTCGCGAAGAACCGGGGCGGTTCCCTGCTCGCCTGCGCCCATCTGAACGCCGACGCTTCCCGAGCCGCTCGTACCGACGAACGTCAGAGGAAGGTTATACAGCGCCGAGTAGCTACCGATCAGGGTGGTGCACGGCCCCGTCGCAACGCTGCACTTCAGGCCCTGCGTCGCGCCACCGCCTCGCCACTGCTGGGAGTTGTTGAGTACGACGCCGGAGTTGAGGCGGTATCCTGGATAGCTGTCAAGCGTAAGCGACCCGCCGCCTTGGCCCGCAGTGAACACAGCAGTGTTCCCAGCCCGCAGTGCAGCAGCGTCGTCTTCCGTCCCGTTGCCGACAGCGCCGAAGGTCGAGGCCCGCGCGGCGTAGAACGGGAACACGCTTTGCGCGAGCGGTTTCGCCGTTGCCCCCGGATTAGCTGGGGTCACGCTTGTTCCCGACACATCACCGGCCGAGCCCGGCCCTTGGATCTCAATCCTGTACGGCCGAGAGGTGAACTGGCCGTTTTGGTAGGTGCCGAGGGTCGGGCCACCGGGCACGGTGAGCGCGCCCGTGTTCTGATCCATGCCAGGGATCGCTAGCGTGCGGTTTGCAAACCGCCCAAACAGCCCGACGCTCGTCGACCAAATATCGCCATTACTCGGCGCCGTAGGAGCAATGCCTGGAAGGATAGATAATCCTGCGCCGTTGATAGTCGCGGGGGCTGCCTGAAGCTTTCCTGTCAGCGTGCCACCGGATTGGCTCAGCGGAGTGTATTGAAGCTTGTCCTGTTTTTTAGCGAAGGCGTTATTGATCTCGCCTGCGCTCGGAACGTACCCGCGCGACCAGTTGGGCGACGATTGGGAGACAGCGGTGGATGGCAGCAGGATCGCTGCAATCAGCGCGATGGCGTAGCGCTTCATAGCGTTCTCACGCAGCGATCTGAGAGGCAGACACGAATAGGGCATCAATGTCTGCGGCCTTGAGGTTCAGCGCTTTGCCGATCTGGCTGACGTAGGGATTGCTCCGCTCCCAAGTGCGGGCATCCGTGAACCAGTCCAGAACCTCTCCGCCCGCTGACTGTACGGCGGCGTCGACCTTGTCGCGCAGTCCAGATCGCCGAAGCTGAATTTTCGCTTGCGCACTGGAAACGCTGAACGGAACAGAGGGGGCTGGTGGCGGCGGCTCCACGAATGTCTCTCCGCCATCCGATGTGATCCAGCCTTGGCTTGGCAGCGGATCCCTAGCTGTGACATCGGTGAGGTCGGACAGCGCGAAAGCCGCAAAAATGTCCTTGCCCGGCGTGAGATCGTCAGGAAGCGAGATCAGCGGCTCGCTGATCGTGCCGCCGGGATGGTGAGCCCAGAGCTTCATCGCGACCTCAGTATTGAAAGGAGACATAGCCAGCAGCGCCGTTGCCGCCCTGACCGCCGCTTGATCCGGGCGTGTTTAGCGAATTGGTATAGGTGCCACCGCCACCGGAGCCGGGAGCCTGCCCGTTGGACACACCCGCGTTGTAGAAGGAAGCCGTGCGGCCGCCGCCGCCGAGTACCGATGTTCCGCCACCGCCGCCCGGCGAGAGGGCGTTGACGACCGAGCCGTCGCCGCCGTTGCCGCCGTAGACGTTGGTCTGTCCGCCGGAACCGACGCCACCAACACCGCCTGCGGGCGGTGTGCCTTGACCACCACCACCCCCGGTCGCGGTGAAGACCGATCCTACAGAGGAAGAGCCTCCGTTGCCGCCAGAGACTTGGAAACCGCCGCCAGCACCGCCAGCGCCGACCACATAGGAAATCGTCTGCCCCGGTGTGACGGGGAGCCAGCCTTGAGACGCGCCGCCCGCACCACCTCCGGCTCCATTGTTCGCGCCCGAAGACGAGACCGGGCCGCCCGAGCCGCCGCCGCCGCCGCCAACGCAGGTGACGTAGACCCAATTAATACCAGTCGGAACCGTCCAGGTGTATGTGCCAGCGACCGACTTTGAGAATAGCCCCTTGCCAGCCGAGGTTGCCGCTGTGATCAGCGGGATCCATCCTGCGGAAAGTCCGCTATCGGGATTGGTCGTGTTGTTATCGACGACGCTAAGCCAGAGATTGCCCGCAGTCGCCGCCTGAAGTACGGCGCCTAGCGGATATCCGCCGATGGCAGTGCAGAAGTTCTGATCAAATGGGACCGTGCCGCCTGCAGCCTGCCAGCGTGCCCACGCCGTGTCTTGAAACAAGACCCCATTGAAATCCTGGAGAGACGGGGGAATGCCGCCAGACGCCAACGGCTGCCCAGTGATCGCAGGAAAGCCCTTCGTGAGCGAAGCCGCCCCCGGCGTGACACTGGACTGATCCGCGGTCGGGACCTGTCGGATCGTCCCAACATCGGCAGCGTTCCCGAAAGGGATCGGGAATTTACTTGGAATTTGACTTGCAAGCATGGGGTTCAGCTCACGGTAGGACGATAACGGAGGCGGCGACACCCACGGGCTTCGGCAGCACGCCCGATTGAGCAACGATGGCTCGATCAACAGGGGTTAGCGGAAAGCGGAATGTGTAGGAGAACGCCATGTATGGGATGGCCTCGCCATTGTAGAATGGAGCTTGGTTGAAGGGTTGAGCGTTGGTGGCTTCAACGAACCCGAAATAAGACGGGATGCTTCCCTCTTGGACGTAACAGTTGCCGCGGCCGGGAAAGATGTTGAGCAGGATCCGGTTGATGGCCGGGATGCTGCCATCCGTAATATTGGCGGCGGCCTTGGCGTAGATCAGTTGCCGATACGCTTCATCGCTCAGAGCGTAATTGCTGGTAAGCTGTCCACTGACGTAGAAAATACCGCCGCCAGCAGTCGGGTCAACGCCGGCAAAGACCTTCTGCGCGCCAAATGGGGCTTGCCCAAATGGCTGGGCGTCGCCCGCTTCCGCAAACCCGAAGTGAGCAGTCCAACCTTCAAACCGAGCATCGCCAAAGGGGAGCGCGTCACCCGCCTCTGCGAAGCCGAAGAACTGATCGTTGGCGACCTGCAGGACGCGATTGATGCCGACGATGCGGCCCCAGACGTCCAATCCATACCCGACCGCCGTGTCGAGGTTCCAGATGTTATCCCAGAAGGCATCGAAATTTGCCGTTTGATCGGTCGCGGCAAAGAATGTCTCAATCAGACCGGTGATGCGGTCGCTGTTCGCGTACTGGCTCAGGATGGTCTGGCGCCAGTCGAATTTCGGAAATGTGCCGAGCGCCACCTCTCCAGGTGACCCGATCCCAACAGCATTAGACCCCGCACCCGGTGGCGCCGGATACGGCCAATTGTTCTGATCGCCGCTCATCTCAGACCAGCGTCACCATGATGTCAGCGGCAGACACGACCGGGATCTGATTGATGTTAACCGGGATCGTGAAAAGGTTCGGGACGACAGTCATCATCGCCTCCTGAGCCACGTTCTGGGTCAGCGAGACGCTGTAGGTGCTGCCATCGGCTCCAGAGCCCGACAGCAAAGCAGTGATCGTCGTCCCTTCGGCGATGGCGCCGGAGGTGTCGTCAAGAACCTGCCCGACTACGAGACTGCCAGAGGTGACGGACACGACAGTCAGCACCGTGCCGGCAATGGAGCCGATGAACGAGCAGGTCGGGCTGTTGATCGAGCCGATCTGAATATCGACGATCTTGGCCCAGGCCCCGAGGTCGGCGATGGGCTTGTAGTAACGGGAGGCGAACTGCTGTCCGGCAATGCGCGCGGGGTTCCCGCCATCCAGGCCAGCGAACGCACTGATGATTGCCTGCTGCACCTGAACGGCGACATCGGCCGGCACAAGAGGGCTATTTGCCAGCGCCACCGAGAACTGGATCGTCAGCGGGATTGCCGTCATGTAGGTGACGGAATAGGCGGGATAGGGCGGCGTGTAGCCGCTCTGCGTGTCCAGCACCTGCACGGTGGTGTTGCCGGGCCCGTAGGAGCAGCCAGGTGCCTTCTTTGACCAGATGGCACGGGCGACGTCTGCAGCCGCGCCGCCGGCCACGCAGACGTAGACGCAGTTGGCGGGCAGCGAGACACCCCCGACCAGCAGGGGGGCGTTGGTGCTGTTCTCCGTCACGAAAGCGTCGATGACGTTCGGGACCGACAGCACCGCCCCGCGGATCGCGCCGAGCGCTCCGACGGAGTTCTTGGCGACCGACAGGCGACGCCGAGCCTCGAAAGCCGTCCGGCTCTCCACGACCGTGCCGAGGACGCCATCGGACGGGTTGGTGATCGTATCCCAGCCGGGGATCGCCTGATAGATCGTCGTCAGGGTGCCGGCCGGGCACGGGATCGGACCGACCTGCTGGTTTTCAAAAGTCAGCGTCATCACGCCAGAGGCGTCGAAGGTGCCGCCATCCGTGCAGGTGTAGATGTTGCCGCTGGCGTCCTGCGCGAGGGCGCCGAAGGGGATGGTGACGCCCTGCGCGCCGATGACCGTGCAGGCTACCGTCGTTGGCTGAGCGGGGTTGCGCTCGATGAAGTAGATGCGCCCGATGCCATCCTGCATGCGGCCCTGCGCGAAGGCAGGGTCCACCTGGGACGTGTAGAACAGGAACATGTCCATCACCGCGCCGATGATGGCGGCGTCGGACATCGCGAGCTGCCCCTGAGGGCTCGTCAGGTCAGGGTTGAGGTTGCCCCCGAAAACCTTCTGGAAGTCGGCGATGCGCCCGGCGAGGATGTCGCTCTCTAGGGGCGCGATGAAGCCGCCCGTCCCGAAGGTAGGCGCCGGAACGCTTGAGGATGTCATGCTGCCTCAGAAGCCCGTCGCGGAGACCTGACCGGACGCATCCTGGATCTGCACCTGCCCGGTGAGCCGGCGATCCGCGAAGCCGGTGAAGAACGCGCGGGCCTTGACGACGCCCGGCACGAGGAGAGCCGCGCCCTCAAGATAGGTCCGCATCAGGGAGACCGGCGGGTAGTGACCGAGGATCTGCTCCCAGTAGGGAACCCCGCGGTTTTTGTCGTAGAACACCTCCCCCGCGAACGTCCGCATAGAGGAGGCCGCATCCTGGGCCTGCGCGTAGGGCTCCGTCGCGACGGCGATGTTGCCCGACACGTCGAGAGCGAGATCCCAGCCCTGTTGGTCCAGAAGCAGCGTAGAGGCCATCGGCTACGTCCCTGGGTTCGGCGCTGGGCTGGTGCCGTGAATGTGGCTCTGGAGGGAAACTTGATCGGCGCCGCCCTGCCCCGCTACGATGTCGCTGGGGGCGGTTAGCTTGCCGTTCTTGTCGATCTTCACGCCGTTGAAGTTCCAACCATCCGACGAACTGCTCAGCGTGTTGTCGTTCCGGTCCTTGCAGTCAATGCCTTGGTCCGTGAACATGAAGTGCTGCTTGATCTCCTGAGCCTCGCGCGGCAGCACGCCGTGGAAGACGGCATCCGACATGCTGTTGCGACGCTGAGATCCGGGAGCGCTTTCTTTCCAGTCGTTGGCTTGCGCCGATGAGTGGTCACGATCCAGGACCGAGAAGTTACCCACATCGCCGACCTGAGGGTCATTGACGAAGACGCTATCACCGGACTGGCTACGGGGGACGGGGATCCCGTAGATCGTGCCATGTGACGTCGTTTTGCCGGCGCCATCGGTCATCTTCACGATGGGCTGGACATCGACCGTGCAGCGCTTGGTCAAGCTGTTGCGGTTATGGACCGCCACTATCTTGCCGGCGAAGTGGAAGCGCCGCTCGCCCATCCACTGTTCAATCTGCGTCGCATGCTGATTGAACGGGGACGTCGAGCTGGTGAAAGTGTTCTGCCCAACGATCGTATCGTTTGCCCCCGATCCGCCTGTGCCGTCGCTCATGGTCGCCCTTGCGCTCCGACGCCCTGGGTAGAAATGATGCAGAACCAGCGGCCGTTGGGGATTTCAGCGTCCAACTGGTACGTCAGGAGGATCACGATCCACTTGCCGCAGGCGGGAGTGATCGAGCTTTTGACTTCAATCGTCCCCGCGTACTTCACCTGAGGGTTGAACAGCGTCGTCACCTCGACGCCAGCTTGATTGAACGCTGGATAGCCGACCATTTCAGGAGGCTGGATCACGGGCACATCGCCCTTGCGAGACTTGCCGGCAGGCCAGATTGCGAGCGTGCCGTTGTCAATTACCCAGCCGATGCCTGCCATCTGCGCCAGCATCTGCATCTGAGAACGCGGGTTCCCCGGCAAGTACGGGTTCATCACCTTGGTATCGACGCCGTTGTTTTCGAACTGAAGTCCGACCTGCTTCGCGATCCGCTCCATGGTCTGGCTGACGTCGGCCGACCCTTTGACGCTGACGGGCTCGTTCGGAGCGCCGGCCTCATAGGAGCCCGCATGCGCAGAGACCCTGAAACAGACCTGCGGCATCGCCCGCATGTCGGCATAGGCGAGGCTGATCGTCCCTTGAAAGACCACCGCGGGTTGTTGGCCATCCTCGTAGGCCTTCACCACAATGGTGTTCTTCTCCATTAGGTTCGTCTGAGTTCCTAATGTTGTTAGTTGGTTCATCAATGAAAGAGGAAGCCCGTAGATGGCCGCCTCCATCTGACCCTGATCAGAACCACCGGGCTTGACGATATCGACCGTCGCGCGGTGGCCGGTGATCTGGGCAGTGTTGCCGCCCTTGCCAAAATTGCCGTTCTTAAGGGTCAGCGTGAAGTCGAGGTGCTTGGCCTTGAAACTCATGCGGCGGTCAGTTCGCTCGCTTCGACATAGGCAAGCTGAAACCGTGACCCGAGACCGGTGTACGTCGGGTCGTCAGTTCCCCGCGTGTCGATGAAGACCAAATCGCCGGCAAATCCGAGGTAGGTCGACCGCACGATCAGATTGCGATCCAGGGCCGGCGTCCCAGCGATGACCAGCGCCCCAGAGACGTACAGGTCCACGAACAGGCCATAGAGTTTCTGATAGACGTTGATCTGACACGCTTGGTTCGCCAGCGTGACCGTAATGGCTTGGTTTGGCTCGGCCTGGATCGGTATGATCTGCATGGCTTAGGGCGACACCCCGAACGTGCTGTACTGATCCGGACCGGCGGCTTGGAGGCCGCTGATGGTTGATGAGGAGTACGGAACGGCGGCGGTCACGGACGGTGACAGCTCAGTCGCGCCGGAAAGCGGCGTACCCTGCGGGGTTGCGCCGATCACCGTGCCTTCAATCGGGGTCGCCGTGACGGAGGCGCCCAAGGTCGTGGAAGCCGCGTTCGTGCCCGTTAGTTCGGTTGCCACGGTGTTGGGTGCGCTCGGTGTGAGCGTGGCGGTCGCGTTGGGCTGAGAGCCGATGTCCGTCGCCTGCACCGCGCCGCTGTTCGTCTGGTCGGCTCCGGATGGGCTGGCAGTCTCACCGACACTGCCAGTCGCGCTAGGCGTGTCGGTCCCGCTCGCATCCGCGCCCCCGGCCGCCCCCGTCTGACTAGAGGCAACTTGCCGAACCTGTCGGCACCAGACGGACACGACCAAGAGGCCGACGCCATTCTGCGCCGTGCGGCGGTAGTCCAGATGGACGAGGTTGACCGGTGTGTAGACAGCCTCGGGGCTGACCGCATCGTAGAAATTCAGGTCGCCGACGATGCCGCGCAGGCTGTTCAGGAGGGCCGTGCGGTTTGCCTCCGAGCCGCCGGCCGTGAACACCAGCCGGACATCGTAAGGAATGACAACCTTGTTGAAGGACTGAAACTGGCCGCCTTCAACGGGATAATCCGAGATTGCCCAATCGGCCTTATGATCAAATGCCGCGACGTTGTCACAGACTACGACAGGTCGGCCCTGGCGGAAGATGCCCCACTGCGTGCCCATGGAGCCAAATAGCGGCAGCCCAATGGCATCGGCGGCGGCGAGAGTGATGCCAGAACCAAAGCCAGGGGCGAAGGCAACGGCGGGAATGCCGTTGACATCGGGAACGGCCACTAGTTCTGGCATTAGGGCACCTTAAGCAGCCGCAGGAACGAGCTTGAGCTTGCCTTGGCCCATGCGCTCAGAAAGCTTCATCTCAACCATGATCCGTCCGCCGTTGCGCAGCCACAGGGCGGCCTTGTCGGGGTCGAACAGGCGGGCCGTCGCCAGACCGAGTTCCCCACACCCGCCGCCTTCGATCTCGCAACCCATCTCGCGGAGCTTGCGGCTGAACCAGCCTCCGATGCGGATCGGCGGGAAACCAGCCTCTTTCCAGATCTGGCCAGCAGTCTTACCGCGCCGGATCGCGAGCGTGTGAGTGGCGATCTCGGCGGCGACGAGCGCCGGCACGATCTCCTGAAGCTGCTTAGCGAGGATACCCTTCACCATGCCGCCCACCGCGTTCATGTCGATGGCCGGCACGGTGAAGGCGCGGCCTTCCATGCGCTCGCGGACAACCGTGTTGCACCACATGTGAAAGTCAGGGCTCAGGTACTTGGCGTAGGCCAAGGCGATCTGCCAATGCGCCCACGTTCCCTTGCCGCGCCCACGCTCGCCGATAATGCCGGATTTGCCGGCATTAAAGGTCGCCTCGACAGCCGAACGGAATTCCGTGGTGCTGGAGAGCGCAAGCCAATCAGCCGGTCGCTTCTCTTCAGGCGCGCCAGCAGCACGCCACATGTCCGTGAGCGAAAGCCGCTCGTTGCGCTGGTGGATCATCTCGCCATTGTAAGCGAGGGCCGGCAGGGTCGAACCGGTAAACGAATTCGTGGTATGGGTACCGTCGCTCATTCGGATGCTCCTGATCCGCTTGGGAAGTAGCCCGCGGCTGGAACCGTGGGCGGCGAACGGGCGGTGGGGCTGAGCTTCCTAGGGCCTGCGCCCCACCGCCAACCTCCTTTCGGAGGAACCGTTAACCATGAGCGTGCGCCATCTCAGCGAGAAGGCAAGTGGAGGGGGCCTTTTGTGCCCGCTTTCCGCTTGGGATTTCGGGGATAGGTTCCAGTTCCGTTCCCCTCGACGAGGTCGAAGTCCGCGCCCATTTTTGAGGGCATGCGCGCTAAGCTAACGCTTACACTCTTGCTCGCCTTGGTCGCCTTGGTCCCTCAAGTGGCGGGGGCCGAGGTTCTCTGCGACCGATCGGGCGAAGCGCCCTCACCTCCTGATACAGCACTGACGGCGCGCATCGCCTTGTGGACGGCTCGCGCTCAGGGCAACCTGAAAATGCGCGTGCCTGCGACGAAATCAGACGCTCTGCGCCTTCAATCCTCTGTGGCGCAGTGGGCAGACCAAGCGCCGTTCGGGAGCGTGGATTATTTTTTCCGGCAGGCGATCGGTCACGGAGTAAACGCTCAGTACGAACGCTTGATGATAGATCTTCGCGACGGCGATGCCGAGAAACACACCTACTTCATGCACCTTGAGGCGGCGAGAGCTGATGCCTGCCTATCCGTGCTTTCTGTTCGATAGGAGACTACGTAATGCGTCTTGCGCTTGCTGCGGCCATCCTCGCCGGCTCAACCGGCGCAGCTTTCGCGATGATGCCCACGCTGACGGCTTTCCCAGCGGCAAGGACCGCAGAGGCCTGCCAACGATGGGCCGCCGCGCAGGATGATGACGCAATCACCATGTGGGGCTTGATGGAGAGCGGCAAGACATCTGACGAGGTCGGACGGCTTAGGCTTGCCCTATCGTGCCTCGGAGACCAGCCGCCCGAGATCATCAACTTTGGTTCAAGTGTGGGTGCGGCAGACCAGTTCTGTCGGCACAAGCCTCGCGCCCCGATTTGTCGTGAGCGCCGTTAGGCTCGCGCGTAGTTTGCGGCCGTGGCGAAAGCGTGCCTCTGGATCGCAGGCTTGATGTCCCGGGCGATCCCGCTGGCATCCGTAGCCGGCGTGATCACGTTAACCGCCCCGATGTGGTTCTCGCTGTGATACGAGTTCCGGTTATCGTTCGCCGTATTTGACACTGTGGCGGCCTGAGCGGCACGAGCCTGATCAATTGCAGCCATCGCGCCGGCTTTTTGAGCCTGAAGGGCCGACACCTTGGCCGGATCACCACCGTAAGGTGCCGCGTTCGACTTGTAGTCGTCCGGAAGCTGGAAATGCGGGATGTCCTTGAACCCCTTCCAGTTTCCGCCCCACTCGACGGGCACGCCGGCTTCCTTGGACGCCTTGGCGATGGCCTCGTTGATCTTGGCGTACTTCGCAGCGTCGAGATTGCCGACCGCGGGGTCCCCATCGGCGCGCAGATCCACGGCGCGGCCGGTGAGGTGCTTGCTGTTCATGGTCTTCGACCACCCGCGACGCACCATCTCGGCTTGACGTTCAACGGAGCGCAGGCCCTCGTGGACGTGGAACTTAACCTCCGAGATCTCCTGCGCGCGCTTGATAACCCGCATCAGGTCACCGTTGACGCCCTTCCCATCGGTCGGTTCAGGCGCTCCGTCCGCGGAAGCCGCAGTCTTCGGAGACGCCGCACCCCCAGCACCCGATGAAGGTGCAACGCTCGGCACCGTGCCTTCAGGAGCCTTGTCGCCCCGAGCCAGTGCGGCTCGCAAGGCGGGGTTGTAGTTCGACCAGTTCTTGACGCCACTCTCTCGCATAAGAGCCAGGGCCACCCTCGTCTGATCCTCCAGCGAGGAAGACATGGCATTGGTCGTCTTGATCCCGAGCTTCGGAGCGAGCCTGCGCCAGTTGGAATTCAGCAACTGGTAGTAGCCCTGCGCGGTGTACCCCTTCGCCGTGTTGGGATCGAGGCCCTGGGCCTTCCCAACATAGTTCATGGTGTTCTTGCCGCCGCTCTCATGCTTCATGATGAGGCCGAGAGTGTTCCGCTCCTGCGCGGTCATGGGTACGTTGTCAGGGATCGCAGGAATGTCGTTGCCACCGGCGCCCTCGCCGTGACGGGACGCTGACCTACGAGCCCTGGTTCGGATCCCTGCACCGCCTTCCGCCGCATCTGCCGCGCCGCCGCCAAATAGGCGCCCCACACGATTGATCTGACGCCGGATCCAAGGACGCGCCCCGCCTTCGCGGCCGTACAGGTCCATCGGGGGCCGATCCGTGGCTCCACCAGTCGCAGGGTCAACGCCGGCCGCGCCCTCCCGGCCTAGAACCTTCGGCAACTGGTCTGCCGTCGCAACGCCGGCGACAGCACCCAGCGCCCCGAGGCCGAGAAGCGCGGCTCCGAATGGACCAAGGCCTAGCAGAGCCAGCCGGACGCCGGCAATCTGCAGCAGCAGCGGGGCGAACAGCGCTGCCATCTTGCTCGCAGCCCAGAGGGCGAAGAAGGCCTCAGCTACGACTTTCCAGCCACCGACCGCCTTGGCCGCGTCATCGGCGCCCTTGATGAACCCTCGGATCCCAGATAGGATTGAGTTCCAATCAATGCTCTTCAGCCAGTCCGCGAACTCGCGGATCTTGGCGACGATCTCGGTCTTAATCCAATCCTGATTGGCGGTGATCCACTCCCGCATCCGCTCAATGAGGTCGGTGACGGTCGGGGTGATCGCCGTCAGGATCGTGCGGCCAAAGCCCTCCGATGTCTGACGCAGGCTCTCCAGCGAGGTCTCAAGCTTCTGAGCGGCCTCGGTGTCCTCCTTGCGGACGATGCCGATCCGACGGCTCTCGGCGAGCGCCTTGTTGTAGGCGTCACGCCCTTTAACCAAGAGGGCGGCGGTATCACGATCAACGCCAGCCTGCTTCAGCAGGTAGGTAGCGAACGGGACGCCCTGGCGATCGGCGATGTTCTTGGCGTTCTCGGCCAGATCGCCGAACGTCTCGGACATCTCCTTGTTGAGGTTGATCTGCTTCCCGCCCAGCCCCTGAAGGCGGTACAGGAACGGCAGGATCGACGAGTTGCCGGTGGTCTTGATCTCGTTGATGCTGTCGGCCAGCCGCTCAAATGAGCCGGCCGCGGCAGTGGCTGATCCGCCGTTGCGGGCGACCGCGTTGCCGAGCGACGAGATGACCTCAGGCGTGGATCCAACCGACTTGGCGAGTCGGCCGAGAGCCGCGTCCGCCGAAGTCACATCGGTGACGAAATCCTTGATCGCCCGACCAGCCGTGAAGATCGCGAACAGCTTAAGAGCGTTGCGAGCGAGCCGGTCTACGGCTTCGCTAGCGCCATCGATGCTCTTCTCGATACCAGCGCCGTGCTTCTGCGCCTGTTCGCGCGTCTTGGCGATGGAGGCAGCGGCCTCCTTCTGCCCCTTCGTGAAGGCAGAGGGGTCGAGGCCTAGCGAGACGATCAGGCTGTCAATGACGGTCGCCATAGGCTAGCCCTGCTTCGGCGCCATCACGCGCTGGTTGTGCGCGTCGATCTGGATCATTTCGATCATGTCGTAGGCGTCTTTGATGCCGTAGACGGTCTGCAGTTCGTGCAGCGTGGCCGCCTTGGCGTTCCTGATGACGCCTATCGTGCGGGGGACGTTCGGGTAATCACGCCATCCGCTAGGGCGCCCGGCGTCGCCGACTGAGCCGACATCGACGGGGCGCCGGGCAGCGAAAAACCCACGTGGAGGTCAAGGATCTCCTTTCGCAGCCGGAGGCGCGTAGAGACCTCCTCGATGTCGTCCTCAACCAGCGGACGGACAACGTTCGGGTTCTGTCGGTCGGGGCAGATCTGCACGCAGGCGAACATCTCGTCCATCAGCGGCTTGACCTCGTCGTACTTGAGGCCCTGGAGTGCTTGAACGCCCATGACTGCGAGGCCGGCCATACCGGCGCCCTGCACGTCGTCGGGCAGTTCGGCGCCGGAGGTGGTCAGCGCCAGAAGCGCCCGCATCGCCCAATCCTCTGCGCGCGTCGCCGACATCTCAGTCAGGACGAAGGTCTTGCCGGCGTCGCGGTTCTTCGGGTCGCTGGACGGGATCGTAACTCGTACCTCACGACGGGCCATGCGTCAGACCTCAGACCGGCGCCGGGAGCACGCGCTCCCACCGGATGGTGAACTTCCGCGGCTGGAGGAGCTTCTTGGCGTCCGGCAGCACGGGAGCCGTGACGAGGAAGCCCTTCGTCATCGCGTACTTCCGGCCGGTGCCCTGAAGGAAGATCGTCCCGAACGCGGGGTACTTGTCGTTGATCAGACGCTCGGCCGCTACCCAGTTGTCGAAGAAATCGGCCGAGGGGCTGTCAGCCATGATGCTGTAGCCCTGGATCACAGGATTGTAGACGAAGCCGCCCGAGAGATAGCCGTCGACGCCCATCATGGTGTCGCCAACCTCAAGTGCCTCGGTGTCGTAGATGTCGTCGGTGGCGAAGCCCTGGATCTTCTGCGGCGTCGGGAACAGGCCGGTGACGCCGAGATACAGGACCGCGTTCGCGGAGGTGATCGACATGGTCTAAAGCTCCTAGATCGTGGCGATCACTGGATCATGACGGAGGGGACGGTGAGGGCCTGGACAGACTGGCCGTCCATGTAGAAGAGCCGCACGGGCGGGCTGGCGCGGCCCTGACGGGTCTGCGTCGAGGCGGTGGCGGCCAACGACTGGAAATACCAACCGCGCTGCGTGAGGGTGCTGGCGATGTCGAGGCCGGCCATGGCCTTCACCTCGGCCCGTTGAGCGTTCGACAGCGGGATGCCGACGCGGATGGCGCCGAAGTTCACCGCAGCCGTGATCGGATCCAGCGCCGCCGCCTCAATCAGCGCATCGCCGTCCGTGTTGTACGGGATGCTGTTGACCTGCGTGAGCAGGTTCATGAAGGCGAGTTGGAGCTGGTTGTTGATCCAGATCTGGTTGACGTAGCTGTCCAGCCACTGGAACCGGCCCGAGATCGTGCCGCGGTTCAGGAACGTGAAGCCCTGGTTGGCCGTGGCATAGGCGCCATAGAAGTTATAGCCGTTGCCGTAGCTGCCGGCGACCTGCGGGGAGCCCGCGAGATTGGTCGCCACCGTCGCGTTGCTCACACCCGCCACGAGCCCTGTCTGGCTGCGGAAGGCGGCGGTGGTCCGGCCGTTGAGACCGTCGAAGTCCAGCGACGCGATGTAGCCCATCACGAAGGCCGCAGCGTGCTGGTTGCTCGGCTCCCAAACCGGGCAGGTACCCGAGAGGTTGGTCGACTGCAGCAGGTAGCCAAGCGAGGTCGGCGCCGGCACGGCAACCGTCGGAGCAAGATCGCGATCCCACGCGACGTAGACGTAGCGGTTGTTCTGCGCGTTGTTCCACGTTGAGAACAGCACCTTCTGGGTGTTGGTGCCGGTCAGCCCGCCATCGGGGTCGAACAGCGTCGTGAACGACACCCAGTTCTGGGTGAGCTGCGTCAGCGCCGTCATGAAATCGCCCGGCGTCATGGCGTCCGAGCCCTGAGATAGGATCGCGCCGGTCGCCTGCGACAGAAACAGGCCGTCAGCCAGCGAGCCCGTGGCGTAGGCCATGGTCGACGGCGCACCCGTGATGCCGGAGGTGATGACGAAGCCGCCCGAAACGCTGTCGAACGCCACGGTCACGGGGGTGGAGGCCGCCGTGATGGTGCCGCTCGCCACGGTCTGGCTCGGGTTGACGTAGTAGGTGCCGGCGAGGCCCGTGCCGGTGCCGAGGCCGGTGATGACCGTTCCAGTCGTCACGCCCGAACCGGACAGCGCCTGCCCGACCGAGAGCGTGCCGCTCGCGACCGCAGACACCGTCAGGATGCCGTAGGAGCCCGTCAGAGCGCCGTTCGGCACGATCTGGGACGCAGACACCGCGTAAGTGCCAACACCGCCCTGCGTGCCCGTGAGCTGGCTGGTGACGGTGGTTCCGGCGGTGACGCCCGTCCCGCTCAGCACGGTGCCGGGCACGATCGGGCCGGTGGCGACGCTGTTGACGGTGAGGACGTTGCCGGCGATGGAGCCGGTGAGCGACACGGACGGACCCGCCGCGATGGCGCCCGTAACCGAGGCCGCGACAGGCTGCGAGGCGTTGAGGCCCGCCTGGATCAGCGACGCCGCCGCAGTGTAGCTCGTGGCCGCGGAGAGCGACAAGCCAGTCGCCGAGCGGGTGTAGCCATCGACGACGATCGACAGCGTGCCCGAGAGCGCCTGAAGCTGGGCGAGGGTCAGCGTAGTGACGTTGCCGCCGCGCAGGAACGCCGCGATGGCCGAGGCCGGGAAGCGGGCGAAGAGGACGTTCTCAGCCTTCTTGGTCGAGGTGTCCGGCCCGAGGAAATAGACGCCCGACTCAATGGCCTCCGACGAGGTCGCGCCGAAGTAGGACGCCACGGACGTGCCATCGTTCGGGAACGACAGCACACCGCCGCTGGCCCCGTTGATGGTCGGGACGCGGGCGTTCTTGGTCAGGAACAGACCGTTGAACGCCAGCGGGTCGCCGCCTGCGTTCAGGACCTGGGGCAGAATGCGGACAATCTGCGATGCGGCTATTGTCGTCAAGGGATTGCTCCGCTATTCTTTAGCGCCAATTAAGAATTGGAGCCGCGTTGATGGTGAAGCCGCTCAGTCTTGAGGGAATGAGGTTCGGCAAGCTCGTTGTTTCTGAGCGCGCTTTTTCGCCATCACCCGGGACAAGATGGCTGTGTGTCTGCGATTGTGGTCAAACCACCGTCGTTAGCGGCCCGGTTCTGACGAGAGGCACTACGAAATCGTGTGGGTGCCTTCGTAGAGAGGTAAGTCGAAGGCTAGGCAGCGCCTCACGAACACATGGGCACGGCCGCAATGGCGGTTCTCCGACACACCGTACTTGGCGGGGTATGGTGAAGCGCTGCGCTGATCCTGAAGATAGGGACTGGCCCCGATACGGTGGGCGAGGCATCAGGGTCTGTGCGCGTTGGGCCTCTGCGTTTGAAAACTTCCTTGCCGACATGGGCGTCCGCCCCGAAGGGATGACGCTGGAGCGGCGGGACAACGACAAGGACTACGATCCAGACAATTGCTTCTGGGCCAGCCGTAAGCGTCAAGCGAACAATCGAAGCAGCAACATCCGCGCGACCATCAACGGGGAAACGCTGACCGTTGCACAATGGGCTGCGCGTCTGCGGCTGCGCCCCGGACTGGTCTATAAGCGCCTCCAAAGAGGCTGGCCTATTGAAGAGGCTTTGACACCGCCTCGAACCTAGGCGGCGAAGAAGATGTCGGCCGGGATCCGGTCGGCATCGACGCGGTCCATGAACTCTTGCGGCGGGGTGATGACTTGGTCGGCTTGCAAGTGGCACTCGACCACGAAGCGATCTTCGTACTGCTGCTCGGCGTTGACGAAGGGCATCTGCCGAGGATCGTCGGCGTAGAGCGGCGTGACTGCGACGCCGGTCGCCGCGAACAGGCGGATCCCGGCGTCATCGCGGAGCATGGTGGAAATGACCTGCCCCATGTCCGAGGCGTGGTCGTCGTCGTCGCAGTGGATGTCCAACTGGAAGACGAAGCGGGTTTTCTGCTTGAGCCCCTTCACGCCAGAGGCCATCGGCTTGGCCGCGACCGTCAGGCTCTGCGAGAGGGTTGCCGTGCCATCCGAGTTGACGGCGCTGATGGTCGGGGCAATCGCGGCCCCGGTCCCGAAGACGACCCGGCCGGTGGTGAGAGTGCCGAACCGGATGTTGGTCGGCGTCAGGATGCGGCCAGCGATAGCCCCGGTGAACGCGCAGTCCTCATAGGCTACGATATTGGTCGCCAGCCGCTCCTGTCGGAGCACGGTCATGCTGACGAAATCGCCCGTTGGCTCGGGCACGTTGTTGTCCTGACCGGCGATGACCTCAACGCCATCGGGCAGGATCTGAAGCAGGACCGATCGCAGAGCCGTCTGGATGTCGACGCGGCTCGGGACCGGCAGAAGACCGGGGATCACTGCGAGTAGCTATTTTGGAGTGTGATAGCGCACTTTCTCCATCCACTCTGGTAGACCTCCAGCACGGCCGACACGATCCAGCGGGTGGTGTTGTCGTTGTCCTCGGGCATGACGCCTCGCGGGAACACGATCTGGTCGCCGCCCTTCTTGTCGACGCGGATCATCGCCTCGACCTCGGCGCTGACGTAGATGGCGCGGTGGACGCCCTGAATGTTCAGGTTGTCCAGCTTCTGCATGTCACCCGTGGTGATCGGCTGGATTTGGACGGGGACGACGATCTCGGTGAACGACGGCGTGCGCTTGCCGCTAGCGTCGGTGGTGTAGCCGGCCGCGCGGCGGACCGTGGCGATGACGTTCGGGTTCAGCCCCTGGATCGCGCCGTTGGCGATGTTGCGCAGGTTCAGGCCGGGCATGCTCAGTCCACCGTGTAATCGATGCTGTTAAGCATGTTGCCGCTCTCAACAAGAGGCTTCGTTGAAACCCCGCCGAGGTCCGGAGGCCCTTTTGAGAGGCTAGCCCGCAACTGCTCCAAGACGGTGCGCGTCATGGCTTCGTCGGGGTTGTCGCTCTTCCACTTCCGGGCCATCAGCGTCAGGACACTGAGCGGCGGCTCAGAAGTGTCTACGATAGACTGGCGAAGCTGCCCGGAGATGCCCTCGCCGACCTGCATCATGGTCTTGGTGGCGTCGTAGTCGGTCGCCTTCAGCAAGTTCGCGATGGCGTCGGGCCACTGGCCGGACTTGGCGGCCACCATGTTGCGGAAGAAGGGACGAGGCGGGATGCCGGCCTTCGGTGCGCCAAATTCCTGGATCGCGGCGATTTTGGCGACGCTTTCGCCATTTTCGTAGGTCGCGTCGGAGAGGAAGCCGACAGAGAGGTTCGCCGGCTTCTCGACCTTCTTGGCTAGCTCATTGAGACGTTTCTCAAGCGCCTCGCCGCCTTTGATGGCTACCACCAGCCGCCCCGACCATAACCGGTGCTGTAGGCCCTGCGGCTCGGCACGTACCGCATCGCGCGGTAGGGGGCTGTCGCGTTCCAGAAGGCGTAGCCGTAAGGCGTCTGCATGAAGTACCCGGCAGAGCCTGGCTCCACCACCAGCCCGCTGCTCACCGAG
This sequence comes from Sylvilagus bachmani, assembly GCA_015711505.1. Lineage (NCBI taxonomy): Eukaryota > Metazoa > Chordata > Mammalia > Lagomorpha > Leporidae > Sylvilagus > Sylvilagus bachmani. The sequence continues at coordinate 30,144 of JADBBT010000029.1, forward strand.
ACCGAGCCTTCCGACGCGGCGGTGATAGGCCCAACAATGCCAGAAGCAGACGACCCATCGTCGTTCAGAGCGTTGAGCTTCGCGATGTGGGCGACCAGCATGTTGAGGAGCACGAGCTGCTGCCCGGCATCCTGCACCGGGCCCGTGCCATCGTTCCGCAGGTACAGCGTCGCCTCTGCGAAGTAGGCGGTCGCCAGATCCTCCGAGACGGTGCCGAACTCGGGATAGCGAGCCTTCCACGCCTGGTAGTTGAAGGTCGCTATCGCCCCCATGATGGGTGCTCCCGCCTAGATCAGGGCGCCTTGGGCTTGTCGAGGCCGGAGACGGCAGTGGACGATGTCGAGGCAGTCGAGGCCGTGGACGCGGTCGAAGCCGACGACGGGGGCGCTACGGGCTTGTCAGCGGGCTTCTCAGGCGCAGGGGCGGGAGCCGCCGCCGCTTCCTTCTCGGCCGGGGTCTTCGCGGACGCGTTGCCCTTGTAGACGGTTCGGCTGGCGATCAGGTCGCTGTCCTTGTTCATGGCGAGCCACTTGTCCCAGAGGCCGGCATCGACCTCCGAGTAGGTGGCATCGCCCTCCGGCGCCGACAGGTCACCGGAACCGGCAAGCTCGATCATGCCGACCTCGACGGCCATCTGGCCCTCAGGGGTGTCCTGCATCTCGTAGACGCGCAGGCGGAGGCCGCTCGGAACGCGGCACCCGATCTTCACGGTCTCAGCCATGGCGTCGCTCCCTTAGGCCTGCTTGGCGGCGCGGGTGCGCCCCTTGGCGGCTTCCGCATCAGCCTTCGGGTCGGTCGACTGCTGCTCGCCAAGCACCTGACGCTGCATCTCGGCTTCTGCCTGCACAGGGTCGGCGGCCAGCGCCGGATCGGCGACATCGGCCTTCGCGGGCCCCTTGAAGATGGCGCCGCTGGTCGCGAGATCGCTGTCCTTGTTCATCTCGTACCACTTCTCCCAGTGATCCGCGGGGATCTCCGTGAAGGTGGCATCGTCCTCGTTGTGGAGGCCGCCCGGTACAGCGCCAATGTGGCGACCGCTGCCAGCGATGTCGTAGATCGCGATCGGCTTGAGGATCTGATTGCCATCAGCCCCCTTCACCCAGTCAGACACCTGAAGACGGACGCCGCCGGGCATGCGGCAGCCGACCTTGACCGTTTTAGCCATGACGCTCTCCTGTCGGGCTGCTACTTGGGCTTATCGCCCGGGACGATGCCGCGGACGCGCTTGCCGGGGTTGGACGGGTCAATGCCTTCCAGCCCGGTATCAACCTTCTCATGCTCGCGGGAGAAGGCCTCGGCGTCCTCACGCCGCTCGCTGGCGTAGATCAGGCGGTTGCGCACCAGATCGGACGCCTTGTTGGCTTCGTACCAAGCATCCCAAAGGCGCTTCGGGACGTTCGGGGTGACGCGGTAGCCGCCCTCAACCAGAATGGGCGGACGAGGGTCGCCAATGCGGGCGGCAGTGCCGCCGATGACGACCTGATCCTCGCTCTGACGGTACACGGTCACGTCGCGCGTGCCGCCGCCGAGCACCAGTTCGGTCTCCTGATGCGGCACGAACGACCGCAGGATGAGACCGTTGGGCATCTTGCACGCCACTGAGACGACCTCGCGCGAGGACGAGATCGTGTTGGTGGGGGCAACGCCCTGACGGGGCAGGTTCTGAGGCTGGGGCTGCGCCATGTCAGATGCCCACCATCGACACGACAGCGTAGGGCAGCTTCATGACCGCGCCCCAGGTGGCACCCGACCACTTCTTCTTCCAGCTCGACAGATCCGGCACCACGTTGTGGGTCCGCATCTTCTCGGCATAGGCGCTGAAGCCCGTCTCCTGACCGTCGATGGTCTCGGCGATGAGCTGGGTCATGTTGCCGGCCGAGAGACCCATCGGGTTCTGGGCGCTCTGCTTGCCGTACTGAACGGCAGTCACGATGCGCAGGTTCGGGAACTCAGCCTGGATGGCCTCGCGAACCTTCACGTTGTACTGGTTGATGAAGCCGAGGGCGACGGCCTGCGGCGGGGACAGCGTCCACACCAGCCGATCGGTAGCCTCGACGAGGCCGGCGGTCTGGTTCACGAGCTGCGCGAACATGGACAGGAAGTCGTTGTAGACCTCATTGGCCGTCGCGTTCGGGGCGCCACCCGTGGTGAACCAGGTCGTGCCGCCGGCTGCCTTGGTCGCCGGGGTGAGGGCCGGGCCGAGGGCCGGGTCATTGGTGATGCCGTAGGTCTGCAGACCCGCGATACCGAAGAACGCCACGGTGTTCTCAAACCGCCCCATGACGGTAGCGGCAGCGGCGTCCTTCTCGGCGACGAGATTGATGCCCGCGAGGCCGGCGCGCTCGACCTCAAGCTCGCCGTACTCAGAAATCGTCTGGTAGCGGTAGAGCTGACGCTGCGGCCAGTTCATGTTGGCGTTGACGCTGCCGTTGTTGGCATAGTCGCCGTAGCTGGACACCTCACCGGTGTGCTCGATCACGCCGAACGCGATGGTGTCCTGCCGCCAGTCGCCCTTCTGCTGCTCGCCAAGGATCTCGGCGGCCTTCGTGGGCGAGAAGCGAACCCGGATCACGTTCGGGTCGATCGTGGTGGTGAGCAGCGCCGGGATACCACCGCTCGGCGCGGTCTGGAGGACCGGCTGGGCGTCCATCGCGAGCGTGCTGTCTCGCTTCATCTCGGGCGTCGCATACATCACGACGCCGTTGAGGTGGACGCCCTTATCAGCAAGGGCGTCCTTGTCGGCGAGAAACTGAGTACGTGCTTCCTGAAGGTTCATGTTGATATCTCCGCTATGCTGCCGCTTAGCCGTTGGGCAGCGCGGACATCTTGAACAGTTCGCCGACAGCGGCGACCGAATGGCAGTACCACTTGGTTTCGGTCGCGCCCGCGACGGTGGCTCCGGCGGCACCAGTCGAGCTGCTGCCGTCAGTGTTGTTGGCGAACACCTTCTGGTTCACGACGGTCGGCGCCGAGCCACGGTTCTTCACCCAGAACCCGCCGCTCTTCATGAGCGTGGCCGGGAAGCCGGGCTGCACCGTCATGCCGGACTCAGCGAGGTATGTGGTGATCAGCGCCTGCTGCTCACGGTGCATGAAGCCGGTCGGGGCGCCCGTGCCGGCGTTGGTGATGGACGCAGGCGCGCCGTCGCCGTCGTTCGGGGCAGTCGCCCAGTGCCAGCGGCCAATGACAGCGCCGCCCGAGCCGACGACCAGCCCCATGGGGCCGGCGTCAACGGACGAGCGCGGGTTGCTGTCGCAGAAGTCGCCTTCAACGGCAGGAGCCGGTGCGTAGTTGACGGAATTGGGAAAGCTCATGGTCTCGTCTCCTGTTCAGAGCGCCGATCAGGCGGCGTGACCGATGCGGGAAGTGCCGAAGCGCTCGTCGAAGCTCTTGGCAGCGGCGGCATCCATGGCAGTGCGGGGCGCAGCCTCACGGGAGCGCTCACCGGCCTTCGGACGAGCCGAGATGATGTCCATCAGGGCGTCGGGGTGCTTGCCCTTGTGGGCGATGCCGAGCACGTCGCAGGCCTTGCGCTCGACGGCCTCGACGCTGTCGAAGTCCATGGCGAGTTCGCCGACCCACGGGGCGACACGGCGGCGGGCATCCGAGATGCCGTTGATGTGCGCGGTGGTCGCGGCGATGGCGTCCGCACGGGCGCGGGCGATCTCGGCATCCATGGCGGTCTTGGAGACCATGCCCTTGGTAGCCTCGCGGATGCGAGCGGCGACCATCGCGGCGTCCATGGCCTTGTCCTTCTTGTCGTCGTCCTTCTCGTCCTGGGCCTGTTCACCACCGCCCATGGCTTGGCATCCAGCGATGACCTTTTCACGGTCCTCGGGGCTGAGTTTCCGGCACATCTCAATGCAGGCTTCAGCCGCATCAGCGTCGTCGTTGACCTCCCCACCTTCTGCGCCTTCAACCGCGGCCTTCACGTCGGCTTCAGCTTCCGGCGGTAGGATCTCGGCCAGCGCCTCAATCACCTCGGCGACGTCCTCAATGTCGGCGTCCTGGGCGAGCTTGCCCTTGGTCGCGCGCATCACGCCGAGCACGATAGCCGGCACCTGCGACTTGAAGTTCTTGCGGGTCACGCCCGCGACGATCGGAGCGAGATCAATGCTCGCATCCTTCGCCATCTTGGGCTTGAGATAGACGGCAAGCGCGCCCTGCGTCTGGGCGGCAGCCAGGGTCGGCTTGCTCTGCATGGTGATACCCTTTGAAAAGTCCCACAGTGCGGCGTCGCGAACGACGACGTCTCTTCCAGCGCGACCCCGTGGAACGAGGGCTACGTGGTTTCCGTCGATGGCGGTCATCCGGCCATCGAAACTCTCGCCATCGGGGCTAACCCCTGGCTCCATAACGGCTTTGTACCTGTAGGCCGCAGAAAGCTCAGCAGCTTCCTCGCTCTCGATCCCGTCGATCGCCTCACCGGGCCACACGTCAAGCGCGGCCATCAGGTACGGAGCGTCCCAGTAGACGTTGGTGACGGCGCCGACCGTGCCCTCGTAGTGATGGGCGGCAGCGTCGATCTCGCGGTGCCCGAGCAGAAGCGGCTTGCCGTTGAACGACTTGGCCGCCTTCTCCAATTCTGCGGGATCGCGGTAGAGCTTGTAGACGCGGTCAGGCTGGAGCCCGAGTTCGCGCCAGTTGACGATCTCCTGCCCGAAGTAGGGGTTGACCGTCGCCTTCGTGATCGGCGTGGCCGAAACGTGAAGGTGACCGTCGTTGTCCTTCGTTCGGAAGGACTCCTGCACGGCGGCGCGGTCCAGCGCGAGCCGGACTTTTGTGTCGGCAGAGAGGAGCATGGATGTGCAGCCGAGTTATGCCCAGCCGCATGTTTTGGCCTAGGCTAGATCAGCAGCCCATTCTCTCGGGCCACATCAATCGCGTCCTTCGCCCACTTCTTGGCGTTGCAGGGACGGCAGAGGATTTGCAGGTTGCGACGATCGTTCGTGCCGCCCCGCGCGATGGCGACGATGTGATCGACCTCGTATTTCTTACCCAGCTTCACGCGGCACCAAGGATGGGCGCATTTGCCGACTTGGAGCGCCAGGATCTCGGCGACGTCGGTCGCGGTATGCTTGCCTTCGGCGCCGCGGATCCGAGCCTTGCGATTGCGGCGTATCTCGCGGCACCGATCTGGGTTTTCGGCGTGATAACGGCGAACTGAATTGCGTTGCCGTTCAACGAGTTCCGGATTTTCAGCGAGCCGGCGAAGCCGATTGACGCGCTCTCGCTCGCGGATGGCTGCGTGGTTCTCAGCGCGGTAGATAGCCTGCCGCTCGCGGATCTTGTCCTTGTTCTTGCGGCGGTACTCCGCCCGCTGAGCTTTTAGCTTATCAGCGTTCTTCGTCCGCCAAGCCGCCTGCCCAGCCCTCACTGTGTCGGCATTCGCCTCGCGGTACCGCTTCGTGATAGCGGCGTACATCTCGGGGTTGGCAGCTCGCTTCCGCCGGTTCAGTTCGCGGGAGTGCTCCACATCAGCGTGGTAGAGCCGCCTTGCTGCGGCACGGCTGACAGCATCGCCGTCATGGGGTATCTCTTCAGAAGCCATCCTGCGCTCCTACGCTGGCTGGTTAGAGCCGTCGCAGGTGTTGCAAGCGCTTGCGGCGGCTCGCTGATGATAGCTTAGTTAAACCCCGGCACAACTGCTTTCGATACGCAACGGCATCGCGGGAGCATGCCAGGGAACGTCCAGACCTTGGCGTCTGGATCGTACCAACCTTTGTTAACGTCGTAGGTTTTCCCCGAATTGGCGACATGGGACCGACGCGGCTTTTTACCGCCGGACGAATGCTGCCATATCGCTTCGGTGATCCCGATCTCGATCTGGCGTGCTCTGGTCAGAGCGGCCGTCGCCATCTGGTTCTGCGATTGAGCGATGAACGCGGCTCGGCGCTTCGTGACACCGAACTGCTCCTGCAGATCCCTGGTCAGTTGCCCGAGATCGCGACCCGTCTGCACGGACCGCATGACAGCGCCCTCCACACCCTGGAGGTAGCGCTGCGGGATGCTCTTGATGAGCGCGACGTTCTCGTTGACCACCGAGCCGACGACGTCGCGCTGGGCGCGGGTCATCGTCCACTCTACCGTGAAGCCGCCCTTCTTGAGCGCCGTTTTCAGCGCTGCATCCGAGCGCTCGTTCACCGCCTGGGCGAAGTACGAGGCGAGATCATCCGCCAGCACGTTGAAGCGCGAGGTCCAGCGCCGGGTCAGCTTCCGGATGGCTTTGCGCAGGGTCTCGGCCGGCGTCTCGTCCTGTGCCAGATGCGGCGTGTTCGACCGGTAGGCCGCCTTGATCCACCACATGATGGATCGGTGCATCTCCTCCAGCGCTGCCGTCAGCCGCTTGCGATAAGCGGCCTCAAGGCCGGCGCTGGGATGGATCGGGCGCAGTACCGCCCCGCTCCCCTTTGTTGGCCTCACCGAGCTTGCCACGCAAATCCTCGGGCATTGTGACGGGCCTGCCCTCCACCGGGGCTATGCCGTCAGCCTCAAGCCGCTTCTGAAGCTCGGCCTCGCGGGCGAGTTCCAGCATCTCGCCCAGGCTCAGATCGATCATGCCGCTGCTCGGGTGCGCGGTCGAAGAGGCTCATGACCGCCGAGCCGGCATCATCGTCGCCTTCGTCCACGTCGGCAAGGTCGCCCTCGCCTTTCGGCTCCTCTACGACCGCGTTCAGGTCCAGACCGTGATAGGTGGACTCGGGATCATCCGCGAGCCGCTTGCGCTCCTCATCCTTGTCGAGCACGCCAGCGTCGATGTAGACGGCCGCCGTGTCGGCCTCGATCTTCCGGACCTCGGCAAGCTCCTTGTCCGACATGGACCACAGGGGCTCGAACGCGAAGGTGATTTCTGGGTCGACCTCACCGAACAGGTGCAACTGGACGAAGCCCAGCATGCTCTGGATGATCGGGCGCCCGGTCTCCACGAAGGCCGCGATCCAGTCGAAGAACGACCGCATCTCGCCATCGGAGGAGGCGTTGAGGCCTGCCGGCTGAAGCCCGAAGAACTTCACGAGCGGAATGCCCGGGATCGCCGCCATGTGCTCCTGCGCCTGCGCCTGAAGGGCTTCCAGGCCGCTGAGCGGCGCAGCGACGTTCGCGAACTCCTCCGTCTCCTTGTTCAGGATCATCAGCCCGCGGTTGTCGCGGATGTCGTTGAACAGTTCGGCCCGGTCCATGACCGAGGCGTCGGCCACGCCGAGCGTGTTGCCCATCTGGGTCTTGAGCACCATGACGCTGAAGGCGTTCACGATGTCGGACACGGACTGGCGGGTTCGAAGCCAGTTGTCGACCGTGGGCTTCACGAGCTGCGAGAGCGACACCCCGCCGAAGCTGTACGCCGGCTTGAGAAGATCCGGCACCTCACGCCCGACAAAGGTCAGCAGACGGGTGCGGTGGACCGGCTTGCCTTGAACCAGCCAGGTCTGCGGCTTGTACCAGTCGTCGGCCAGCGGGTCGGTGGCGTTGTAGCCGTTGGGATAGGCCCAGACGGCCTCGACCGTCTTGAACCCCTTGAGCTTGCCCTTACCGATCTTGGCGCGGCTCGCGGCGTCCGCACCGTCACCGATCGACGTCAGAAGCTCGCTCGGCTCCGTCGTCCCCGTGTCCACGAAGATGTGGCCGCGGCCGAAATAGCCGTCGATCTCCAGCATCTTGCGGAAGGCATCGCGCACGCCGAACTGGACGAGCGCTTCCTCAATCGCCTTGACCTTGTTGGCCTTGTCCTGACCCGTGCCCTGGATCTTGATCCACTTCCGGGTGGCCTCGGTGGCGATGATCTCCACCATGCGGCGGATCTCGGGCACCTGAGCCTGGATCGCGAGATGCGCGAAGCCTGGGAAGTAGCCGTAGCCGCCACCGTAGGCGCCGAGCTGAGCCCCGGCCCAATCAGCAACGCCCGGGGCCTCGTCCATCGCCAGCCTGCTGCCGCCAGTCGCCGCAGGCGGGTGCAGAGCGGCTGAGAATGGCTGGACGGGGGCGGAGTGCTGCTTGCGGATCTTCGCCCGCCCACGGAGGTCTGTATGGATCTGGAGAGGCTTGCGGGCCTCGGGGGCGGTGTCCTGCGTAACCCCGGCAGCCTGCGCGGCGGCCTTGGCTCGATTGCGTCGCTGGGCTCGGGTCATCAGCGCATCCCGAGCGTGCGGGTGAAGGTTCCTGAGCGCGGCTGCTTGGCGAGCGCCTTCAACTCGGGGCTGATCGTCGGGTGAACGGCGCTGCGAAGCGTCTCGACCGCATACCGCAAGGCGTCGATCACGTGGTTCTTCTTGTCGGCCAGAACCGGTAGGACCTCGCCCGTCAGCGGGTCGGTCTTGTACGAGTACAGCGTCAGCTCATCCACGAGGTGCTTGCAGCGCGGGTGAACGACGATGTCGTAGCTCTTCAGGAACTCGATGCCGTCCTCAACCGAGCCGGCGCCCTTGGTGGCCGGCACCAGCTTAGGATAGCCGTGCCGCTGCATGTACGAGATGGTCTCGGGCCGGGCGCTGTCCGCCCTCACCGGCCATCTGCGGGCAATCTCGGGCGCCTCAGGGTCCAGGCTGTCGAACAGAGCCGGCGTGCGGTCGATCTCGCAACCGACCTTGTAGACCTCGCGGTCGACGTAGAGGGTGCGCCCCTCGACGTAGCACCGCACCAGCACGGTCGGGTCGACGCTGAAGCCCCAGTCTGCCCCGTGGAAGAACCGGGCATCGGCCGGGGTGTCGAAGGCGTCCGTGCGCCAGTTCCGAAAGACCCGGGCCTCGCTGTTCCGCTGGTACTGCCCGAGCCAGATGTGGGCGTACTTGTCGGGGTCGCGGCGCTGGTCGTAATCCTTTTCCTCAATCAGCTCCGGCGGGAGCCAAGGGTTATCCGACCAGTTGGCCTCGATGACCGTGCTACGCGGCGGCGTGGTCTCGCCTCTGAGCAGCAGGTCGACCGGGTCAGTCGCCAGGGACGGGTTCCAGGAGAACCACAACTCGGAGCCTGGCGTGCGGAGCGTCGGTCGGAGCAGATCCAGCGAGCGCTGCGAGAGCGACTGCGCCTCCTCCACCCAGGCGATCCGAAACCCCTCCAGCGACTTGATCGAGTCCGCCGTATGGTTCTGCATGCCCTGGAAGATGATGAGGCCGCCGTTGTCGACCTCGATGTACTTCTCCATGACGTTGAAGCGGGACGCGACGCCGAGGCGCGTGATCTTGTCCTCAACGAGCAGCTTCACCGACTGGGTGAGCGACTTCTGGATCTCACGGACGCAGACCGCTCGGGTCGGCTGAACCAAGCACTCCTCGACCAGAAGCTCGGCGAAGAAATGTGACTTGCCGGAGCCGCGACCGCCATGGGCTCCCTTGTAGCGGGCCGGCTGGAGGAGCGGGAGGAATACCTCAGGCGTCTCGATCTGGAGGACGGACGATGACACGCTCGATCTTCACGATGTGCTGGACCGGGTTGTCCTCGTCGCCCGCGACCTGCATCGGTAGCACCTTGCCGAGCAAAGCCATGAAGGCTGCTGGAGATGCCGACGCTTGCTGTTCGAGGTAGCCGACCAAGCCTGCTTCACCGCCCGCCTTTTCGGCCGCTTTCAGGATCGCATCCTTCAGCAGGGCTGTGGTCTTGTTAGGCGTTCCCGCCTGCCGGCCACCGGTCTTGTAACCGGTCGCCATCTAAATCCCTCTACTTTGGACGGGCCTTAGCGCTTGCGCTTCGTCGCAGCCGCATCCTCCGAGGAGGCGTCGGCATCGGACGGCGGGACGTAGTCGCCCGTGCTCTCGGTCGAGGCCGGCATGTCGCTGGACGAGGCAGGAGCGGCCGCGGCAGTCTCAGCCGAGGGCGAGATAGCGGCAGGCGACGGATCGGCCTCAGCGGGCTTCTCTGCAGCCTCTACGGGCATCTCACCCGTCGCCATGACGGTGGCGGTCTGGACGATGGCATTCATGGAAGCACTGAGGTCGGACAGGAGCGGCATGGCAGCGGCCAGCTTCTCCTTGACCGTGCCCATGTCGGGGGCGGCGTTCGCCTCGGTAAGAAGATTAACCCCCTTGGCGTGCTGCTCGGCGACATTGGCGCAGAGGCGGCTGAGGGCGATCTTGTGAGCGTCCTGCGACATGGAGGGCTCCTGCCGGCCTAGATTTCGTCGATGCAAAGGGGACTCGAACCCCCGACCCTGCCGGCTTACGCGCGACCCGCTCTAACCACCTGAGCTACTGCATCGAACCGATTGCCTGAGCGCTCGGCGCTCAAGGGCGCAATTTTGAGACAATAACCCTATAGCCTCGATCGCCTTCGATCGTGGGCCGGGGTCCGAAGTGGGCCAGACTGCCGTAGCTGTCGCCGCGGTTCGGATGCGTCCTGCGTGCCTAGATACACGAACGATAGGTTTTGTCAATCGTTCTAGGCAGCTTCGATAGCATTTTCCTCAAGCCACATCGGCGTGATCCGGCCGAAGATGTCGACGCCGACCTTCGTGCGTCCGGTCCGCTCGTCGTGTTCCTCGACTGTGCCTTGGAACGAGGCGAACGGCCCATCCTTCACCCGGACGCTGCCGCCGATCTCGAACAGCACCTTGCGAGCCGCATCATCGTCACCACCGACGCCCGTGATGCAGTCAGCGAAGTTCTGTAGGTCCTCGGCCGAGATGACCATATGACCGCCGCCAGGGCGCTGCACGACGCCGGAGCGGCCATAGCCCGTGGCGTCGTCGTACACGCCGGGATGGCTCTCGACGTGCCGCAGCTCGCGCCAATCCAGCACGCCGACGAAGATGACCCGGCGCAGGACGGGGATCAGAGCCAGCCGAACCTTGCCGATGTCGGAAACCAGCCGGATCGCCTCACGCGCCTCAAACACAGGCGTGCCGGAAGCGGTGATCTGCTCGGCGGCCTTCGTCGCCCAGCGCGGCAGCGTGCGGATGACGTACCAGGTGCGAGTAGGATCGACCTCAAACCGCTCTTGGCGCTCCCTGGCGGCCATGTAGGCGCCGGCTCGCACCGACTGCATGTTGACCGCCACAGTCCGCTTGACGGCCTTCTTCCGCGAACGCTCGCGGGCCTTCTCGCGACGGAGGGCTCGACGCTGCTTGTTGGTCACGCTTCCACTCCATCCGTCTGTTCAGATTTCGCTTTGGCTTCGGCTTGTTTAAGGGTGGAGAGAGCAGAGAGGCGGTCGGCATAAGCAGCCTCGCGGGCGCGGATCCGCTCGTTGGCGCGCTTCATCTCGGCGCGTTCGCGGCTGATCTCGTCGTCGGTGCGCTCGGAAATGACATTGGTCGCCGCGATGCTGGCGCGGATCTGGGCCCAATGAGCTAGAGCTGCGTCGCGCTCGTCCTGTGTCGTGTCGGTGTCAACCAGCTCGGCATTCAGGATAAGGCCAATGCGAAACAGCTCGGTCTCGATCGGCAGCAGAATGAACTTGCACTCCGCGACGACCGAGGCCGAAGACGGGCAGCCGTTGCCATCCCAATTGCAGTGCCAGCCGCCGCGAGCGAATGTCTGCCGAGCAGCCTCAATTGCCCATGTCGGTTCAGTCTTCAGGGCATCCGCATAAAGCGCCACCTTCACATCGGTTTCGCGCTCCGACATGCCGTAGGAGGTGAAGCCAGCGATGAGCGCGTAGATCACATCGTTTGCCTGCTCGCCGGGCGTCGGATGAAGGCTCGCCGTCAATTCCGCTCGCCGGTCTTCCAGCGCCTGTCGCTCAACCCCGCGCGGCGCGCACGACGCTGAGATAAGACGGCGCCTCGGGTCGCCCGGCATATCCTCTAACCGGTTCGAAAAGGCTCCGATCAGGCGGTCCATCTCCCGAGTGGTCGATGACGGGGCCGTAATCGGATGATGCTGGCGACTGGCGAGTGCGGTCATCGGGGATCCCCATTCGGTCGGCGAGGCGGGCTAAGGGTCCATGCGAGGAGGATTTCTGTCCGGCCGGTGAGGCTCGGACGGCAGCGGCGCGCCGCTGGTGCTTCTCGATCTCGCCGTCGAGGAAGTGGTGGAGCGCCAGGGACCAGTTGGCCTTCCAAGCGATGTCTCGGTCCGCGTGTTCGTGCGACCAGCCGTGCATCCGTCGACAGGCTTCGTCGGCGACTGACTCTGGAACGCCCTTGTCGACGCACTTGGCGTAATGGGCTGCCGAGGGCCGGAGGTTGTCGGGGCAAAGCGTCCCTTCCGGCTTCTGCCGCTTGGCCCGCTTGGTCGCGCTCGCTGATAAATTTGATTGGGTAGTATTTTTCTTAGGGGTCTGGGGACCTTCTTTTTGCCCGTCTGAAACCGTCTCAATCGTCTTATTTAAGACGCTTTCAGACGTTTCAGACGATGCGGACCGAGCCTTGCGGTTCTGGTAATACCGGGCGTTCCGCTCTTGCCGGAGCGTGCGAACAGGTTGCTGCGCGGCGGCCTGTGCCTCCTCCATTCGAGCGATAGCGGCGACCAGGGCGTCACCCGTAACGCCGGCCTCAATGAGCGCAGCCACAGCTGTAGCGATGACGCTCATGCGGCAGCTCCGAACAGATCCAAGGTCGCTTCAGCGTTGCTGGGCTTGGCGGGAGGAGACGGGCAGACACGCTCGCGGGCCTTCGTCTCAGCCGACGCTTGGCAGTCAGGATCTGCGCAGCTCAGGACGCCGTCCGTCTTAAGCGTCTCTCCGAAGCCGAAGCAGGCGCTCTGGCCGCAGGAATGGCACCAGCGCTCTAGACGGGAGCGGGCTTGGTGCTCTTGGTGCCAGCCAGCAGCCGACAGGTGATCCGTGCGAAACCACAGGCCCGCTTTGCCGGGCGGAATGGTGAGGTCGTCGCTCATCCGAACAGCGCCTCCTGCACGGGCTTGGCGACAGGTTCAGCGAACAGACGGGGTCGGCGCAGTTCCTCTGCGATCCGGCGACACGTCGTGTCGAAGTGGTGGGCCTCTCGCTCAATGCCGGTGAAACCGAGGCTCTTGCCAACACAGGCGACACCCGTGGTCCCCGATCCTGCGTAGGGATCAATGACCGTCCGAACATCCGGCGGCAGGTGCTCAAGGCACCATGACATGACGCCGAGCGGCTTCTGGGTCAGATGGAAGCGCTCTTCCCGCCCCTTCCGCAGCATGCCATTCCACATCCAGCGGAGACGGCGAACGGCCTTTGGCAGGTTCGTCCAAGCCAGTTCGCAATCGGCAAAATCACCGTTGACTTCCTTGTCCCACACCAACCAGCACGAGCTGGGCGGAAGGCTGAAGTAATTGCCGCCGAAGATAATCTGCCAATCGCAGTTCTGCCGCATCCAAACTATGACGTCCGGATCGGCCGGCTCAGCATCCCAAGCGTCCGTGCCGTAGTCCGTTGGCTTCGCCAGCAGCCCGCGAGTCCGGTTCTTTGCGGCGCTCTCGCCTATGCCGTAGGGCGGGTCCGTCACGCAGGCGTCAAACCGCCCTAGCGTCGGCAGTATCTCGCGATTGTCGCCGCAGTACACGACGATGTTCTCGGAAAGCTGCTCCTTGCGCACGCTCATGCCGCCCTCCCCGACGTGTCACGGATCAGCATGTCGTTGGTGGGAAGACGCCAGTCTCGAACGGCCTTGCGGGCATCCTCCACCGAACGGACGACCCGAACGGGAAAGCCAGCATCGACAAGCCGGTCCGACACGGCGCGCTGCGCGTCGCTGAGCTTCCCGCCGGGAGCCTTGACCTCCATGAACCAGGCCGAGGGGCCGTCAGGGCCGGGGCCAAGGATCTGCAGGTCAGGCCAGCCGGCAGTCGCGCCCATCGCCTTCTCGCGGGCGCCCTGTTGCGCAGAGCGGGGCTTGTTGGCCGCATGGGTCACGATCCAGCCCGCCGGAAGACTGCGGCGCAGATAGTCCGTCACGCTGCGATGGATCGGGCCCTCGGCGTCGCGCATGCGGCGCTTCGCGAGCGCTGCCCGCTGACGCTGTTCCGTGATTGCAGATGACGCGACCATGGGGCCTCGTGCTGTGAGGATCAGAAGGGCGAGGGCGGGACGAGGAGCGGCGCACCGAAGCGGGCCGCCTTCTCGACGAAGGCCGAATACCGGTGCGCCCGATCTTTCAGGCGAGCGCACCGGAGCCGCTGTTCGTCTGTCGGGGCATCCGGGCGCTTCGACCGGCCCAGATGCCGATAGACCGCATGGCGACCGCAGCCGGTCAGCCGCGCGATCTGCGTGTTGGTGAAGTCCAATTCGCGAAGCTCGCGCATCCGAACGACATCTCTGGCGGTGATCCAGCCGGAGGCGTTAGGCATTGCGGCCTCTCAGTCGTTGCCGGTCTTCGACCACCACGACATCAGCCGCATCCGCTGCCTGTCGAAGAACAGCGCGAGCCTTCGACACGCTATCGAGATCAACCCCGGCCGCGATGGACGCGGTAAGTTCGGTTTCATGCTTAAGCGCCCGTAGTTGCCGATCCCGCTCAGCCTCGTAGGCAAGCGCAATCTTGGTGAGCACATCCGCCCAGATCCGCTTCGGCGCGCGATAGCGCAGCGACCAGAGCTGGCCGTATTCGATGCCATGTCGGCGAGCGAGCCGACGCATGGCGTTCTCAGTGTCGCCCGGTCCCCGAGTTTCCCAGCGCAACAAGGCGCCAGCCAGGGCCTTCGCCTGAGTGACCTCAGCCGTGACCATTTGCGAAACCTGCAAAGAGAATTTGCCCATTGGCAGATCCTTCCCGTGTTGAGTGACCCTCGACACGGAGGCACCGTCCATGAGCACGAACGGAGGGGAACGCAGTACAGATGATCGTAATCGCGCGCCGTCCTGGCAGGACTACATCGACGCGCTGAGTTTGGAGGGGGCTCGGTACAGGCCGGCAAGCCTGCGCAAAGCCCTTGAGGATCGCGAACGTGCGGGCGGCAACCCGCGCGCTGGCGAAAAGGATGGAAAGTGATGGCGAAGGGATCATTGCGATACCTCCGCCCAGTCGGCAGCCCACAAAAGCTCGGCCGCCGCAATCGGACAGTCGGGCTTGGCGACATTCAGGCCCTCAAAGATCGCCTGAACTTTGCGTATGCCCCAGAGCGCGGTGGAATGGTCTCGGCGGCCAACCCGATGGCTGATCTGGGGAAGGCTGAGCAGCGTGTAGTTCTTGCCCAGCCAGTAGAGGATCTGTCGGGCCTTGACTTGGTGAGCCCGGCGGCGCTGGGATTGGATTTCCAGAGCCGACACGCCAGTCACGGCCGCGACGATCGCCGTGAGGCGCTTCATCGGGAACGCCTTCTGGTCCTCAAAGTCCTCCGGGCGAACGGGCTTCGGAGGGACGAAGCCCTTCTCGCTTACCTTCGGCTCAGACCCAGGCTTCGCAGCGGGCGCCTTGATCGGGCTTTTCGGCTTGGCAGCGGCCCTCAGATGCGGGCCACGAACCAGGGCAATGTCGACGAGCGGCGCCTTTGGGCGATTGTCGCCGAAGCTCACGCGGCCAGTCTCAAAGGTGCGGAAGCCAGTCATTCAGCCGATCTCCGCGCCGTTGGCCTCGGTGACAGCACACAGCTCGTTCAGGCGCCGGGACAGGAGCCGGGCGCGTTCGACCGGGATAGCGGTGCTGACGTAGTGCCGGCCATTGTTGCCGAGCTTGACGACGTAGATGGGCCCGTGAGCGGCGATGAAGCGAAGCTGGCCGCCATCCGCCGTTTCCAAGACATGCTTAAACGTCGTGTCGCGCGTGTCAGTGAGGGCGGCCATCAGAGCGAGCCCCCGTCATGCGAATGAGGGTCCGACGCCGAGGCGGCTTCATCGGCGCGGGCAAGCGCCTCCACCGCCCCGGCAGTCGTAACGCATTCCTCGGATTGGCCGGCTTGTATGTCGCCGTAATCCCCCTCCGGCGCTTCATCCGAGGCTTTCCGGTCACGATCCGGCTGGCCTGCGTCCTGGCTTCCAGGCGAGTTACTGGGGGCGGCATCCTCTGTCGCCGAGACGGACGCATCGGTCTCCCGAATGACATCCGCCCCGGCTTCGTCGCGGGCGGCTGCGCGCGCAGCCATGGCCGGTACGGCGTACCCGCTACCGCCAGCGTCCTGGCGGGTCTCGTGAACCTCGCGCCGGCCAACGAGGCCCACGGCGCTCAGATACAGGTCCAGCTCTTCGTGGCCGGCGAGCGCTTCGGCGCGCTTCTCAGCCTCCAGCAGCATGATGCGAACGCACGTCGCGATCAGCTTGGGCGAGAACCCAGCAGCCTTGGCTTCGGCCTTGACGTCCTTGATGTCGTTGGCGAGCGCCTTGCGCTCTTCCTCAAGCCGAACGATGCGCTCGGCGAACTGGCGGATCTGATCCTCGGCGGACATCAGCGCACCTTCTCAGCGAGGAGCAGGAACAGCAGGCCGATGCTGGCGAGGCTGAACAGCACGTCAGCGCCGCTGGCGAGGCCCGCGAGATGAGCGCGCTTCGCGACGACAGCGGTGCCGGTCAGAGCCGATACGAGGCACCAGCAGCCGATGAATGTGAGGACGGTCCAAGTCATGCGGCGGCTCCCTGCGTGTGGGCTGCCGGCGCTGGCACCAGTCTGACGTAGTCAATCGCCGTAACGGCGCCGCCGGTAAGACGCTGAATTTCAGCGGCTACCTCTACGGACGGCATCGCGGTGCCGTTCTTGACCCTGGTGATGAAGGACGGATCGCGGCCTAGCTCTTTCGCTAGAGCGACCACCGTTTTGCCTTCGCGCTTGAGCCATTCTGCGAGCGTCATGTCGCAAAATATGCATCTCATACACAATGCATGTCAAGCACGTTCGTGCATGCCGAGGCGTGGAGTTGCGCTCCGCCATGACGAAAATATCGGCATGCCCCCGATTGCGAAGCCGAAGCGAGAGCGACGTCCGAACTACCTCCGCGCCTGGCGGAAGAGGCTTCGTATGACCCTTGAGGCCGTCGGCGACGAGGTCGGCATGACCGGCCCCAATCTCGGCCGCATCGAGAAGGGCGAGGTCCCCTATTCGCAGGACCTATTGGAGCAGCTCGCCGACATCTACGGCTGCGAGGTCGCTGACCTCCTCATCCGCGATCCCTCAGACCCTGAGGGGATGTGGTCGCTGTGGGATCAGGCCAAGCCGGAGCAACGGCGCGTTATCACAAGCATGGCCCGCGGCTTGTTGAATGATGGCACTACGCCACCCACTGTCGAGCAGGATCAGTCTCGCGATCTTTCTCAAAAGCCGCAGCCACGCACCACGGCAAAACGCCGATCTGCGTAAGCACGACTAGGCGCCCAATCTCCTGGTTCCGCGGGTCTCCACGCCAAGCATAGGCGATCACACCGACCTTCCGGCCCGAAAGCTCATCTGCGATCTGGGCCGCAATAGCGGCTGACGGCGCTCGGATAGGCTCATCAGCCTCTATCTCGCCGCCTGCCCCCTCTCGGTAAGCCTGAACCATGAAGCGCTCAATCGTAGGCAATCTCGCCTCCTGATTGCACTCAGGCTGTCAGACTCGCGCTACTGGCACAAGAACAAAACATAAACATCGCACAGCTTGGAAAACACGTTTGCGCCGGGCCACTTGCCCTGTGGATAGCTGTTGACAATGGGGGACGCAGAAAAAATGCACGACATGCACATTTTGGCTTGACGCCTAACATGCATGGGGTGCACATTATCGACATCAGCCGCCGCCACGGAGCGCCGCAGCGATGTCCCAGATCCTTCTTGATCCCGCCACTCTCACGATCGGCCTTTCGGCCATCCTGTTTGTCGCCAGCGCCTGGGGCGTCGGCCACGTCGTCACGAACGGCGAGGCTTGAGCGATGTCGAACCGCACCCTCGACTGGGCCTCTGCTCTCCGCGATCTCAAGGCTGATCGCGCCTCTCGTCCCGTCATCCGCGAAGAGCGTCTGAAGACCACTTCCGGCCTGCGCGGCTTCCCTGCTCTACCGCTGTCGGCTTGGCGCGGACGCTCTGGTCGCCGCTACGTCGTCGGCGTTCACTCTGCTCGCGGCTTCGATGCTGACGAAATGGCTCAGGCAGTCGTCATCGGCGTGCGTCGCGATGACAACGGCCATGCTGAGATCATCGACATCGTCAGCAACGCCAGCATCAGCAAGGCTCAGGACTGGATCAAGGCGGTCCGTGCATCTGGCGGCACTGAGATGCACGTTCACCGGCTGGCCGAAGGCGCTGAAGAGCGCGCTGCCATCGTCGCTGATCTAGTGGAGGCGGCGCGATGACTGGCTGGCGCGAGATCCGCACCGATCCGCCCGCGGTCGGCCAGACCATCATTCTCGGCAACGAGAAGACCGGCGATAGCTTCCCTGGCTACGCCTACTGGAGCAAGGCGCCCTTCCCGCTCTACTGCTCCCTTGATCCCGAGGGCACGGGCCGGTGCAAGCCGACCCACTGGCAGCCACTGCCGACCATGTCGGCCGCTCAAAAGAGCGAGGCGGCGTGATGGGTGTCTATGTCCGCACCTACCAGTCGCTCGGCGACGTAGAGCCCGGCCAGCAGTTCTTCGCCCGCGCCATTGCGGATGAGGCCAGCAAAAAGGGCGCCGCCCGCGAAGGCTTCTCTGTGTGCTTCTACGGCGCAACTGAGGACGAGGCCGCTGGCAAGGCCAGCGCTTGGATCAAAGCCGAGCGCGACAAGCACGAAGCGGCTGAAAAGCGATACGCTGCTTTCGGCCTTCGCAATCGGAGGCCTGCCTGATGCCCCGCTCCATCTCCGACATCGACCGCCGCATTGCCGGCCGTATCCGCGAGTTCCGCAAGGCTGCGGGGCTGAGCATGGCTGATCTGGCGGGGCCGCTCGGCGTGTCTCACCAGCAGGTCCAGAAGTACGAGACCTATCAGGATCGGGTCACGGTCGGCCAGCTTCAGATCATCGCTGAGAAGGTCGGCGTCTCCCCTGGCCGCTTCTTCGACGACGTGACTGAGCGTCCGCTGACCGCTGCTCAGGCTTGGGAGGCTCAGCGCGTCGCAGCTCGTGTCGCTCTTGAGGCCGAGGAGCGTGAGCGCGCTTCTGAGGCCGTCGCTCTCGCAGAGGCGGCCTAGCCATGGCCCGCTCTGCCGAGCCGCGCCGCGCGGTGCCGATGAAGCTGCAGAGGGACAAGGCCCTCGAACTCTGCGCCGACCTGATGCGCAAGCTCGGGATGGTCGCCGTCGATGCGGAAGTGGCCTTCGAGCTTGATCACGACCCGGCCTTGGTGCTGCGGCCCGTGGATCCGGCGACCGGCCAGCACATCCCGCACCAACACGACCCTCGCGGCCTCGTCTGGATGACGAAGGAAGCCCACGACCGGAAGACCAACGGTCGGGGTGGCGAGCGCCGGGTGACGACGCTCGGCAGCGACAAGCATCTGGCCGCGAAGCTGGATCGGCTCAGCGACGACGAGCGCGAGTTCCGCGCCCGGTGCCTTGCCCGAGACCCAGGCGAGCCCCGCCAAGCAAAGCGCCCGCAGCAGCGCCTGAAGCGCCGCTTCGACGGCAAGGTCGTGGACCGGGCAACCGGACAAGTTCTTTCACGCTGACGAGGGCCGTCATGGTCGATCTCGACACGTACCCGGAAGACGAGCCGGGCTTTGACTTAGACGATGCCGCGATCATCGCCTGCATCTTCCTCATCCTCGCCGGCCTCCTCGGTGTCGTCGGCGTCCTGATCAGAATTTCAGTCGGAGGCTAATATGCTCAGCAGATCTGAACTTCGCATCGCCTATCAGCGCCTCGGCGAGCATCTGGATCAAGTCGACAGCCTGATGGAGGCCGTTGATCGCGATTGCCCGACCTACACAGCCTCCGTGATCGAGACGACGTGCAATGCGGCGGCGAGCGCAGGCACGTCTCTTGTCGAGGGCCTAGATGCGGTCAAGTCAGCCTGCCGGCGCAAGGTCATGGCGAAGGACCCGCGTTCGTGGCCGCGCCTGCCGGTTCACAGCAGCCGCCTGCCGATCGTTCAGAGCGCGGAGGCGTTCTGATGGCGCAGCATACCCCCGCCCCCTGGACGACCTTCGACACTGATGGTCGCGCCACCGACGATCCTGCCGTGTTTGCGGGGAAGCATTGTTTGGCAGTCGTCTACGCCAATGACTTGCCGCGGAAGCAGGCGGTCGCGAACACTCATCTGATGGCGGCCGCGCCTGATTTGCTCGATCTGGCGCGCGACTACAGAGGTGCTGTCGATTTCTACGCGAGGAAGGACGAGAAGGGCGGCGATCTTGAAAGTGCCAACCTCAAGCGTCTGACTTTGGCTCGCGTGGATGCGATCATCGCCAAGGCGGAGGGCCGGTCATGATCGCCTTCAGCCTAGAGCAACGACACGACGACTTCTGGGCAGTGATGCATGGTGGGCGCCGCGTCGCCATCCTCTTCCCAGCTCGGTCCTACGTGAAGGCCGACGTCTGGCCGGCACGGCAGGCCCTACCCTGGTCGCTGATGCCGGATCCGGAAGCCTTCCCGGATGCCGCCTGCACGGGCCTCCCGCGGCCTCTCAGCCCCGCTGGCAACCGGTTCGACAGCTTCGGCGAGGTCCTGGCTTTCCTCGGCATCGAACAGCGTGCGGAGGCCGCATGAGCGCCGCCGTCAACATCATCGGCTTGGGTCACAACAATCCGCCGTCGCCGTTTCAGCTCTCCGAGACCGAGATCGGCGACTTGTTCGCCGAGGCTCAAAACTGGCTGGATGGCTCCGGCGTCAAGACTGACGCCGACGCCACCGCCGTCAGCAAGCTCCTCGACATGCTCCGGCAGGCCGAGAAGCGCGCCGACGAGCGTCGCAAGGAAGAGGCCGAGCCCCACGATAAGGCCAAGGCCGAGATCCAGGCCCGCTACGGCGCCCTTATTGGCAACACCAAGTCGGTGAAGGGCAAAGCCATCCTCGCGATGGAGTGCTGCAAGAAGGCGCTGGCGCCGTGGCTGGAGGCTGAGGAGGCCCGAAAGCACGCGGAGGCCATGGCTGCCCGCAAGGCCGCTGACGAGGCCGCTGAGCGCGCTAGAGCGGCATTCCAGGCGACCGACGTTGCCGACCTGTCCGGCCGTGCCGAGGCTGAGCGCCTAGCCGGTGAGGCGAAGCAGGCCGAGGCGACCGCGAAGGACGCCGACAAGGACCGGGCCGCAGCGCGCGGCGGTGCCCGCGCCGTCACCCTGCGCACCGTCTACCGCGCCGAGGTCACGGATCGCCGGGCCGTCCTGAACTGGTTCGCCGCGAACCGGCCGGATCACCTCGCCGGGATGCTTCAGAGCGCCGTCGAGAGTCTGTGCGCGGCCGGCAATCGCACGATCCCCGGCGTCACCTATCACGAAGATCGGAGGGCGCAGTGAGCGATAACCTCAGCATCTGGAACAAGTTGGGCCGCACCGATCCGGCGCACACCAAGGGCTTCAAGCGGGCCGGCGGTTTCTCCGGCACGGCCATCAAGCCGATCTACACTGACCAGAAGATGACCGAGGTCTTCGGTCCGTGCGGTGACGGCTGGGGCTATTCCGAGCCAACCTTCCAGCTTGTGCCCGCGCCTGACGGGCAAACCGCCGTCTATTGTTGGCTGTCGGTCTGGTATCGCAAAACCGACGGCACACGATCCGAGCCGGTGCACGGCGTCGGCGGCGACTTCGCGGTCAAGAAGTTCTCGTCCGGCATGGTCGTCGACGACGAGGGCTTCAAGAAGGCGTTCACCGACGCCCTCGGCAACGCGATGAAGCACCTCGGCATGTCGGCCGACGTGCACATGGGCCGCTTCGACGACAGCAAGTACGTCGCCGAGCTGAAGCGCGAGTTCAGCAGCCAGAAGCAGGACCAAGGCGATCCTGACAAGGCATCGCTGGAGTTCGTTGCCGCCTGCAAGAAGCGGATCGCGGATGCGCCGGACACAGCAACGCTCGCAGGCTGGTGGAACACCGAGGAGCGCAAGAACGCGTTCCGCGACTTCGACCTCACCGACAGCGAGTGCCGCGAGCTTCAGCAGCTCGTCACGGCCCGCGTCGAAGCCCTCAAGCCGCGAGCCGTGTCATGAGCCTGTTCGAGCAATCCGTCCTGCCCCTCTTTGAGGAGCATCGCGCCGACTGGCTGCAAGCTGCACGCGCCGTAGCCGCTCGGCTCGGGGCAAGCGGGCGAGCCATCACGATCGACGACGTGCGAGCGCAGATCCCGCCGCCACGGCATATTGACCCGCGCGTCATGGGCGCCGTCTTCCTCCGGCGAGATTGGGAGAAGGTCGGCTACCAGAGCAGCATCCGCACCACCTGCCACAAGCGGCCGGTGGCGACGTTCCGGCTTCGGAGCGCTGCGCGATGAGTGCCGACCTGGACGGCCGCCTCTTCATCCGCCGCGCCCAAGGCTTCGTCCCGGCCGACATTCACGCTGAAGAGGCCATGCAGAAGGTCGCGGTCGGCTCAACCGTGATGCTGACCGTGCGCCGGCCTCGCAACCCGGCTCACCACCGCAAGCTGTTCGCCTTGTTCGCCGTCGTGTTGGAGCAGACCGATCGCTGGGCTGACAGCACTGTGCTGCTGGAGGATCTGAAGCTCGCCACCGGCTTGTTTGAGACCCGCGTCTCGGCGCTTACCGGCATGCCCTACCCCGTGCCGGCCAGCATCAGCTTCGCCGCGATGAGCCAGGACCGGTTCGCCGCTTGGTACGAGAAGGCCATCCGCGTCCTGTCGGAGCACCTTGGCTGCGATGTTGAGACGCTGAGCCGGGAAGTGGCTCTGGCCGATGCCTACAGCGTGCGGGATGCGGCATGACCCGCACCGCCTGGACTTCCGGACTGCCGCTCCCGCCAAGCGAGGTCGCCGAGATGGTGGCGCTCGCTGAGCAGGGCCTGTCCCGCTCCGAAATCGCCGCCCTCACGGAGCGGTCCTATCGGGTCGTCCGGAAGTACGTCGGCCACATCACCTGTGGCGAGGCTGGGCGTCCTGCCGACGTCGATCGCTACCGCCGGATGCTTAGGGCCGTCTCCACGGCCGGGTACGGCGACAGAGACGGCATCGCCCGCCGCTTCGGCCTCAAGGACGCTGACGTTCTCCGTGTCGTCCTCGTGAGAGCCCGTCGCGCTGTTGCTGCCGCTCTACCCGATAGCTCTGGAATTGAGAGAGATCGTTATGGCGCGTCCTGACGGACCGGGCTCTCGCCCTTCGGGTCACGCTCCTGCGGATCGTGAGGCTTCGCCCGTCGATCCCTCGCGCAGCCCAGCGCAACACGAGCTGCTCATCTCACATGATGAAGTCCACCGAATTCTCGCTTGGGGAGATGAGCACACCGCGTCGTTGCGTCGGCATCGTTCGTGGTTGAAGGACTCAAAGAACAGCCCGCTACCCGGTACAGAATTGGTGATCCCTGAAATCGACAAGGATATCGGGATCAACCTCGAACTCATGTTGAAGCTCTATGAGCACCGCAACAAGCTTCGTCAGGGGTAACTTGGCATGAGCGCGATCATCTCGCACTGCGGCCTGTACCGCTATCGTCTGCAGCGCGACATTGACCCGTTGCACGGTTGGCGGCGTGTCGCCTTCGTGATGGTGAACCCATCGACGGCCGACGCCGAGACCGACGACGCCACGATCCGAAAGGTAATCGGTTTCTCCGCGCGAATGGGCGCCCGGCACGTCGTTGTCGGCAACCTGTTCGCCTTCCGGGCGACCGACATCAGGGCTCTGCGCAGCGCGTCAGACCCGGTTGGCGTGGAGAACGATGCCCATCTGCGCAGGATCCTCGGCGAGGTGGATGTCTGTATCGCGGCCTGGGGCTCGCTCGCCAAACTGCCGCCCGGATTGCGTCGGCGCTGGGCGCGGTTCCACGACATGGCGACCGCGGCCGGCACGAGCCTCATGTGCCTCGGCACAGCGCAGGACGGTCACCCGCTCCACCCGCTGATGCTTGGCTACGATCGGCCGCTCAAGCTGTGGGAACGGCCTGGCACCCCGCAAGGGATCGATGCCTTTGGCCAAGACCCGAAGGGGCTTGGTGCGGAGCACGAGAGCCCGGTCCCCGAAGGGGATGCGCCATGACCCCCGCTCTCCCCGATAGCGATGCCCTGGCCGCCGTGAAGGCGGGTGAGGACGAGAGGAGAAGCCATCATGGCGCGTGATCTTCGATCACCGGGCTCTCGCCCTACGGGTCACGCTCCTACGGATCGTGAGGCTTCGCCCGTCGATCCCTCGCGCATCCTCGCGGAGACGCCTGAGCACCCCGACAACGACGCGCTGCGCATGCTCGGCGCTTTCGATCGCAAGTGCAAGGTCGACAAGCATATGGCGACGCATTGGGGCTACCTGCGAAGTGTCATCGACGATCTTGATGCCGCCGGCCAACGTGACGCTGCCGATGTGCTGATCTGGCAGGTATGGCACCGTGTGAACAGCGCCGCACGGCATCACGAGTTCTATGGACTGCTCCTGAAGGACAAGGATGCAGTCGAGCTTGATTATAGCCTTCTCTGCGCAGAGGAACGGCGACTGCGGCACGTGCTGATGAACGGGCCGTCATCCGCGAGGGAATGCGCCGAGTTCTGTCGAGCCGCCCGCGCTGACGGGGACGGCAAGCCCTGCATCGACTGCGAGGTGAAGGCATGAGCGAGCAGCGCTTCTTCGTTGTCGACTTCCGCAAGGAGTGGACCCGCAAGCCGTACCTCACGTTCTGGGGCCCAGACAGCGCCGGGTACTGTTGGTCGCTGCCCATGGCTGGCCGCTACACGGCCGCCGAGTTGGATGCCAGCGTGGGCTACCATACACGGCGCCGCTACGTCCCGAGCCGAGGGAACTACGTTGGCCCGTGGGAGCGCTTCGGCGTGCCGTGTGAGGTCGTGGAGGCACTAGCTGCCGAGCCCGACCGACAAGGCCGCTGGCGCCTGGATGAGGGCATGGGGCCGATCGTCCGGCAGTCGGCCGCCATCCGCAAGCTGCTGACGGAAAAGCTATACGTGCCGCAGCCCGTCGCTCGCTCGGAGGCCCCATGACCTCCCTCGCCCTGGCCGCCGGTCTGCTCGCCTACACCGCAGGAGAAGCCGCGTGAGCGCAACGCCTGTCCGCATTCAGCTTAGCCGGCGCAAGGGCTTCAACCTCCAGGAGGTGAGCAAGGCCTTGAACGGCTTGGAAGCCGTCAACGTCTGCCGTCCGACCATCTATGGCAACCCGTTTGTCCACGACGATGCTGCCGTGGCGGTCGAGGCCTACGAGCGGCACTGCCGCGGCGGCACGCAGACGTTCGAGATGGGGCCCGGGAAGCTGCAGTTCGCCAACCGGGCGCACCGCAACTCGCTGCACTGGGCCTTCCCGGAATGGCTGCGCGAGCACGGGGTGCCGGCCATCCGGGGCAAGAACCTCGCCTGCTGGTGCGCCCTCGACGCGCCCTGCCATGCCGACGTGCTCCTGCGCCTCGCGAACGTCCGGTGCGAGGCCGCATGACCGCCTCCGACGCCTCCTGGCTCACCGTCGCTGCTGTCGGCGCCATTGCGCTCACCGGCATCACGTGGCGCCTTGATCCCCTCGTCCGCTCAGCAGGAGCGAGGCGGACTTGGCTGCGCTGCCTCATTCGATCGAACCGATGGGAGACTGACCATGGCCCGCGCCTTCGTCATGCCTGAGAACGAGTGGTTCAAGCTCTGTGCCCGCGCGTGCCGGATCCGCCGCAAGGAGCACGGCAACGATCGCGCCTATTGCGCAGAACACGACGGCATCTGCCCAGAATGCGCCAGCGACGCCGCTCGTGCCGTGCCCGCGAAGTACCGCACCACCGAGCAGCGCGCAGCGACCTTCGGTCTCCTGCCGGGATTGGAGGCGCCCCGTGGCTGAGACCCTTGGCATCCTTCTCCTCGGGGCGACCGGCATCGTCTGCATCGTGATGCCGTGCCTCGCGTGGCTCGGGTTCATCGTCTGGCTCTTCACCGAGGGGCAGGCATGACCCGCCGCCTCGCCAGCCTCGACCAGATCTCCCTCGACCTCATGATCGCCGGCACCAAGGCCGCAGGCGTCCGCCGCACCAAGGCGAACAACCGCGAGTGCGCCGGGCTCCAGATCGCCATCCGCGAAGCCCTGAGAGCCGTCCTCTCGCCGGACGACCCCCGGCGCGATCCCGCTTACCCGTTCAATCAGGAGTGACGCCATGGCCGAGATTGAAGACCTGAAGCGCGAGAATAGCGAGCTGCGCGCCTACCTCAAGGCGTTCTGCGCGGCGACGATTGATCCAGAGGATCGCGGCCTGGACGTGTCGGCCCACGAGGCCAACCCGTTTATCGCCTACTGCTTCCGGTACGTTGAAGAGGGCGACCCGGAAGAAGACCGTGCCATCACGGGCGGCCAGGTCCGCCGGGCCATGGAGCTGGTCGGCTTCGACAAGCTCAAGATCCAGCCGGCCGACAAGACGATCTCGGAGGAGCTGACCGAGGCGCGCGATCTGCGCCGCGAGATCGGATACCTGCGGCGGCTGGAGGAAGGCGCGCTGGGCGATATCGCTCGGGAGCGCCGCCGGCAGGTCGAGGCCGAGGGCTGGACGCCCGAGCACGACGATTGCCATGACGAGGGCGAGATCGCTGATGCAGCCGCCTGCTATGCGGCCGGGCGCATTCCTATGGCCCCCGCTGCCGCGTCGGCCCAAGGCCACGGATACACGCCCCTTTGGCCCTGGGATGCGAAGTGGTGGAAGCCGGGCAGGGATCGCCGCCGCGACCTCGTGAAGGCCGGCGCGCTGATCCTCGCCGAGATCGAGCGTTTGGACCGCGCCGCGTCCCTCGCCCCCGCGACCGAAACGTCGGGAGCCTGAGAGATGGACGGTCAGCCCGATCCGCACCGGTCCCAGATCCTCCGGCAGCAGTGCAACCGGATCCTCCGAGACAAGAGCATCCACGACATCGTGGGCGCCCTTGAGATGCTGACGGCCGACGCGCTGCTGAGCCTGCCGGGCATCGGTGAGGCGCAAGCACTCTCGGCCTTCGACGCCATCGCTGGCGACATCCGCAACATCATCCGTGAGCGCTTCGCCACCCAGGGGAAGGGGCATTGAGCCATGGCCGAAGCAACCAACACAGCACCGACCGGTCTGGAGCAAGTCTCTGTCGCTGACGGAGATTGGGCCTACGAGCGCGCCAAGGACATCCGCCTGAAGTGGATGCAGACGGCTTTCATGCAGGGCAGCGATATGGCGCTGCCGGCCGGGCACCTGTCCGATATCGCCGAGGCGCTGCGGCATGCTCATGCCTGCGGCCACATGGAAGGGTACGAGGCCTGTCACAAGGCCGCCCTCGCGCAGCGGGAGGCGTCTCGATGAGCGACCTGACCTTGGAAGAAAAGGTTGCCGGCGCCGAGCGCCGCGCCCGCGAACTGGCTGCCGAGAAGCACTTCTACGACGCCGCCCAGCCGTTCTTCCCGCTGGGCTTCTCGGTCAGCTACCGCAACCCCGGCCACTGGGATGTGATCGCGCGGGAATGCCCCGGCCGCGACAGCGCATGGGAGGCCGCGAACCCCGACGGCCGCACGTCAGCACAGGACGGCGGACTGAGCCGCGCCTTCCGCATCCGAGGCGAGCCCGGGGAGGTCACCGTCTACGACGAGCGATGGAACCCGCACCGCGAGCGCGGTCTCCCGCCGCTGACCTTCCGCACCGTGACGATGGCGATGCTCTGGATCGTCGAAGAGCTGATGCAGGAGCCGTCCCATGTCTAACCCGATCACCACCGCTTCCAACCCGCGTGTCGGAGAAGATGTCGGGCGGGAACTGATCTCAGCAGCATGGGATCTGCTTACCGCCTGCGAAGCGGACATGGAGACCCATGATCCGACCGATGCCGACGATGAGCCGGTTGGCGCGAGCCAGAGTGGCCCGACCGCTGTCCAGTTCGGACACATGCGCCGGCTGCGCAAAGCCTTGCTCGCCTTCAGGGACGGCAAGCTCGTCGCCTCTGCAGGATCGGGGAAGGAAGAGACGAAGGGCGCAGACCCATACCTCACAGAAACGACGGAAGCGCTCGTAGCCCGGCTTGAAGCTGAACTTGGCGTGAAGGGCATTAACTCCGTCTTCCGGCGGGCGCTGGCCATCGCGAAGGAAGCCTCGGCGGACGCGAAGCTGCCCAAGGGCCTTGTCGGCGTCGTCAGCGGCGACGTGATCCGTGAGATTGACGGTCTCACGCCCCAGCAATCCCCCTCACCAACGACTGAAACCGATCCTCCTATGTCGGTGGAGGAGGCGAAGCCCTGTCACTGGGGCGGCGGCAACGACATCATCTGGTGCAGCACATGCGGCGCTGAATACGCCTACGCCAAGGGCGAAGAACGGCCTCCGTGTCCCCGCACCCTTCACGCTGCCGGGGAGATCGGATGCTTAGTGCCCGACCCCGCGCCTGCCACCAACCGGCCTTGACAGGGAGCGCGCTGTGATCATTTCTCATGGCAGCCGAGCACCCGCCCCGATCAGAGGGCACCTCGGCGAGAAAAGAGCTGGAACCACGTCGATCGCCTTCGGGCCGGTCGGCACCCTTGTCGATCTGGCCGCTTCGCGCGGCGAGGACGACGTGTGTTTCAGCGAGCCCCCCTGTGAAGCACTACGTTGGTTTGGACGTCTCCCTGAAGTTCACGCATGTATGCGTGATGGATCAGGAGCAGACGGTCGTCGCCCAGTCGAAGGTCGAGACCGACCCCGAGACAATTGCGCTCTACCTGCACGATTTGAAGCTGAACTATCACCGCGTCGGTCTGGAGACCGGCACGATGGCGCAGTGGCTCTATACGGGGCTGGCGCAGGCCGGGCTGCCGGTGTTCTGCCTGGACGCGAGGAAAGTGAAGGGCTTCCTCAAGCTCGATACCACGAACAAGAACGACCGGAACGACGCCCGCGGCATCGCTCGAATGATGGTCTTCGGCACGCCGCACGTCGTGCATGTGAAGTCAGGGCAGTCGCAGCGGATGCGCGCGCTCCTAGCCGCCCGCAAGACGGTTCAGATCAAGATGATCGATCTGGAGCTGTTCGTCCGAGGGAACATCCGGCAATTCGGGCTCAAGATGGGTCCGGTCACCCGGCCGAAGTGGGAGGCTCGGGTCCGCGAGCTGATCAAGGACGATCCCTTCCTTCAGGAGCTGATCGAGCCGGTGCTGGTCTGCTGGCGGACGCTGCGCGAGCAGCTCGCGAAACTCCACAAGCAGATCCTTCAGATCACGCGGCAGGATCCGACCTGTCGGCTTCTGATGACCTGCCCGGGCGTCGGGCCGGTGGTGTCGTTGTCGTTCAAGAGCGCGATCGACATCCCCGAACGGTTCACCAACTCGCAGTCGGTGGGGGCTTCCATCGGGCTCACGCCAAAGCAGAACCAGTCCGGCGAGATGAACACGAACGGCCGGATCTCACGGGCTGGGGACGAGAGCCTGCGCACGGTGCTGGTCGAGGCGGCCATGACGCTGATGAGCAGGCCCCGGAACTCCTGGCTGAAGGCGTGGGGCCTTCAGGTCGCCAAGCGGCGGGGCTTCCAGCGTGCGGCCATCGCGGTCGCCCGGAAGATCGCCGTGGTCCTGCACCGCATGTGGCTGGACAACACAGAATTCCGCTGGTCGCGCGAGCCGGAGACGGCCACGGCCTAGCAGAACACCCCTTCCGCAGCCGACAGCGGAAGTCCGTCCGCCAAGAACCGAGGGTTGGGTCTCCCAGAGCAAACCTATGCGGCCTGGACCGCGCTTTGAAGCCTTGGGAACCCTCTCACGAACCCGATCTTGTGGCACCCACCTGCGGGTTGACCACGGAGGTAAGCGCGAGTCTTGGCGCGACGGATCAATGCTATTGGCGCAGATCAACCCGAGATGCGGGCGTTGACGATGTAGATTTCAGTTCCCCGAAAGGGGCGAAGGATAGGATGCAGCAGGAGCTGCGGAGGCAAGATCCTCGTGTTCAAGATTTGCGCCTATCCTTCGACAGCTCCCTCATGGGGGCGAAGAGCGCGACGCAGAGATCCGCCTTACGGCTTCGACCGCGGCACGGAGATATGCGCGCGCTCTTCGATAGCTCCGCTTCGGCGGGGCAAGGCGAGATGCAGCTTGTCAGTCAGGACGCAACAGTCCGGATAGGAGATTTGCGCTCGCCTTGTTTTGGCTCCGCCTCGGCGGAGGGAGACGAGACGCAGGACCGCACCTGGGGCGCGAAGCCCGGCGTGGGAGATGTGCGCTCGTCTCCTCATGATCGACCGACGCCCCGGCGGTTCAAGGGTGCTGCGCATCGCTGCGCGACTTCGCCCTTGAGCCGCCAGGACTTACGGCCGGTAGAGGACTTTCATAGAGCCGCGGCAACACCTGAGCACCTCAGGTGCTCTAATCATGGAGCACTAAGATGAGCAGCGACGGGTTTCCTTATCCAGTGGATCTGCCCGGCAATTTTTCGGCCGATAATCCATCGCTTGAGCATTTGAAATCATTTGGCTACGCGCCTGGGAACTACCAAATTAAGTGCCGATCATGCGAGAACGTGATTGATCACGCAGATAAACGCGCTTCGCGATGTCAGCTATGTGCTGTTAAGGCTTTCGAAGAAAGGAGGGTCGAGAGCGACCGACCCTGCGACAGCGGTTGGAGACTCGCCTCTGAAATGCGGCGTCTAAAACTTGAGGCGTTTCGGGCGGGAGTTCCGACGCAAACGATCATTGATACGCTGAATGACATGCTTTTCGAAGAGGAAAGGATGCTCAATTCGGAGCGTATTGATCAGCGGAGCTACCGTTGATTGACGGACGCGGCGGGGATCGAACCCGCGATTTGACCGCCGGACTCGAACCGGCTTGCGCTCCCGAGAGACGCGCTCAGCACCTGCCTACGCCCAAGGCCTCAATATCACATGGCTGCCCGTTTGGCACGGGCGCCCTGGATCAACCGAACCGCCAAATCCGGCGAGGCACTAACAGCGAGCGCTCAAATGGGCGGTGAATGGCCAGCATCTTACGACGATACCTTCATCGCCATAGGCAAAGCCCTGACCGTCCCTCCCGGAACTCATGTCGGGATCTCGGTTCGCGCCTTCTACGAAGCGCTTGGGTTGCCGCACCCGCGGCCCCCGGGGTCCAATGAGACTAACCCTTCCCCGCAACAGCCCACCGGATCGCGGCCCACTGGATCGACCAGTGCGCCTCATCCTGTGGGCACTAACAGGTAAGGTGCGGTGATGGCGACCGCCCAAGCCAACCGCAACTGCGATAAGTGCGGGACCCGCAAGGCCGGCACCGTGTGCACCCGACTGGCCTGCCCGCTAGGCACGCTTCCTGACTGGACGTCCCCCGCCCCCGATACCGGCCGGACGGCCGAGGAGATGGCCGCCTACGTGCTCATCAAGCGCGGTCTGTACTGGCGACCCAACGCGATGGGCTACACAGGCGTCCTCGCGGAAGCGGGCTTCTACACCGAAGCCGACGCCCGTGCCCGAGCCGATGGCGATGGCACCACGATGCAGCTCGCCAGCGAGGCGACAGAGTTCGCCCCCGCCTGCTGGCAAGAGACCAAGATCGCGGTCCTGTCTCAGCAGGTCGCCCACCTCCGCGCCGAGAACGCCAACCTCCGGGATAGGGTGAGGGAAGCGGAGGGAGCAGGGCGCGACCCTGACGGGTCAGGCCACCCAGCAGAGCCCGAGCCCGCAAGCGGTCTCGGTCCTTCGGATGGGTGTCCTTCGCGCAGCCCTGCGGAAGCCGATCCGCCCCGGCCCTTCAAGGAGGTGCTTCCGGAGGCCTACGGCTGGCAAGTGGACGCTGACGGCTACCTGTGGGGGCTCACTGCCGGAGATATGGGCTACGATAAAACTGACATGCGTCTGATCGATCTTTTCGATCTCGCAGTTGAGGCAGAGTGGCATCGCTTCAAGATTACTCGCGAGAAGAAGTGGCCGGTTCACGAGATCACACTGGACTTCATCTCTACGCTGGCCGCTGCATTAGGGATCGAAGCCCGTCAGGGCCGAGACGAAGGCTCGGCTTGCGAGAGCCCGTCCGCTCTAGGCGGAATGCCCGGTCCCCTCTCCCCCGAACCCCAGGAGGCTGGCGATGGATCGCTCTGAGCTTCACCCCGCCTGGTTCATCCTCGCCAAGATGACCATCCACCTCCACTCCGGGAAAGGGATCCGGCTCTCGCGGGACGAACTCGCCACGCTGCGAGACTCGCCGATCGGCGACATGATGGCAGCGGCCTACGAGTACGGTGTGGCGACCGACGCCGTTGAGCCTGACCCTCGCCTTGGTCGATCCGCGAAGCTCGCTCTCCTGACGCAGGAGGAGGGGCGATGAGCCAAGCTGACCGGCGCCGGGCTCGCAACCAGATCCGGAGGATCAACCGGGCCCGCCGCTTCCCCTACAACACCTGCGGGGCCTCTCGGCACATGCAGATGATCGGCGAAGCGCTCGCCAGCGGGCAGCCGTATCCGATGCTCGACGAGGAGCCCGAGCACTGCGGGCTGTCCATGCTCTCGGTCGTCGAGTGCCTGTTCAAGGCTCGGTCGCTCCTGCTGAAGCACGGGATCAATCCCGCGAGCGGCTACCCGATCGAGTCGCCTGCTCATGCGGCTTGGCACGCTCGCCAAGAGGCGTTGCTGACTGCCGCTCTCGCCGCCAAGGCCGCCCCTCTCCCCGACAACACAGGAGGCAAGTCGTGAAGGCCCGTAGCATGCGCCTGCCCGAGCCGAGTGCGCCGACGACGTTTGCGACCCTCAGAGAGCATTACGGCCCACGGGTCATCATCCCGCTGGATCGCGTGCGGGAGGATTTCTTCGACGGGATGTCGCAGGAACACCTGCTGCGCCGGATCAGCGAAGGCAAGCTGGATCTGCCGGTGGTGCGGATCGACGCCAGTCAGAAATCGGCCAAGGGCGTCGCTCTGGTCGACCTCGCGGCGTACCTCGATCGCCGGATTGAGGCGGCCCGGAAAGAGTGCCGTCAGTTGTGTGAGTAAAGGGGCGGCTGATACGCCAGCTAGTACACGCGCTCGCGCAAGTACAAATCACAGAGGGGAAAATCAATCAGTCCGTCCAGTCC
This sequence comes from Sylvilagus bachmani, assembly GCA_015711505.1. NCBI lineage: Eukaryota > Metazoa > Chordata > Mammalia > Lagomorpha > Leporidae > Sylvilagus > Sylvilagus bachmani. The sequence continues at coordinate 62,980 of JADBBT010000029.1, forward strand.
ATCATCGGGGCGACGGAGAAGCGCCATCCGCTGAGATTGTTCAGTTTTCCTGTCGGATCAGCCATTTGCCGTCTTGTGCGTTTGCCAACGTTTCCCTGCGTAGCCTGGAACGGGACGGGAACATGCGGTATTTTCTTGCCGTGTATCAGCCCCGTGTACTAAGCGCCCTGCCCGTGTATCAGCTCGCGGGGCCGGCATGGGGACGATCATTGAGAGGCGCCGAGCCGATGGCAGCACGGGATACAGCGCCCGCATCGTCGTGCAAAGGGCGGGGGTCGTGCATCGGGAGACGCAGACGTTTGACCGCCGAGCCGCCGCTACGGCGTGGATCAAGCGGCGCGAGAGAGAGCTAAGCGAGCCCGGCGCGCTCGACCGCAAGAAGGCTGACGATCCCACGCTCGGCGAAGCGATAGATCGCTACATTCGCGAGAGCCGGAAGGCCATCGGCCGAACCAAGGCCCAGGTGCTCAACGCGATCAAGGCCTTCCCGATTGCCGAGCGGCCGTGCTCCGAGGTAACGAACGCCGAGATCGCCGCGTTCATGCAGGAGTTGAGCGAGGGGCGCACGCCAGCCACGGTCGGCAACTACGTCTCGCACCTGTCGGCGGTCATGAACACCGCCCGCGACCTGTGGGGCTGGCCGATCAGCCCAACCGCCATGAAGGAGGCGCAGCGCGGCGCCCGGTCGCTCGGCGTGATCGCGAGGTCCCGCAACCGAGAGCGGGTGCCGACGCTGGCCGAACTGGACAGGCTGATGACGCATTTCGGGGACGTGCGGCGCCGCCGGTCAACGTCGCTGCCCATGCAGAGGATCGTAGCCTTCGCGCTGTTCTCCACCCGCCGGCAGGAGGAGATCCTACGCATCACCTGGGCAGACCTCGACGAGGCCCATAGCCGCGTGCTCGTCCGAGACATGAAGCACCCAGGCCAGAAGGTCGGCAACGACCAGTGGTGCGAGCTGCCGCCAGAAGCCCTGGCTATCGCGCTCGCCATGCCGCGAACTGCGGACCGGATCTTCCCGTTCAACACCGACGCGGTGTCGACCTCGTTCACCCGGGCGTGCGCCTTCCTCGGCATTGAGGATCTGCACTTCCACGACCTGCGCCATGCCGGGGTTTCGCGCCTG
>JADBBT010002900.1:0-12265 GCA_015711505.1 Sylvilagus bachmani
GCGCACCTTGCCTCCATGTGGGGAGGAGGACAGGGTCTTTCTCCTCGTGTGGCTGACCTGCAGGAGTCACCCGCATCCTTGTGCGGAGGCGGGGCAGGGGCGGGAGAGAATTGGGGACAGCTAGGGCCAAGAACACGCAGAACACTGAACTGCCCACTGACCCCACGTCCGCTACGTCCGCTTTGCCGTGGTACATTCATTGGTGTCCAAGGAGCTGCAGGGCAGGCGCTGCATTGTGTGAGTAAAATGCAGCCTGGCTCTTCTTGGCAGTTTAAAGTGGCAACTATTTTTGTGTATGACTAATTTATTTGTATTATTGTAAAAATGCAATAAATGCCCCCAAAAGACTAGCTTTGTCGGTACCTTCTGCTGGCTGTGGCCCGGCCTGTGTTGTTGGTTGCCCTGCTGCTCGGGCCGGGGGCTGTGGGACTCTGGTCGCTGTGGGTGCCTTGTGGTTTGCTGGGTCACTGTGAAGACAGGGTGTGCGCGCCGTGAGTGGGCCTGGGCCTTGACCTTGCACTGGAACTGCCCCAGCAGCTGAGAGAAGACACGGGTGGTTTGTGGGTGTGTGTGTGTGTGCGCACGTGTGCCCCCAGGACCACGCCACACATCCCATGTGTGTGTTTCTTCAGCCTTTCCCCAGGTGGTCGCCATGGGCACACGGATTCAGGGCCCACTCTGCTGGGCTGGGGTGGCTGCACGTTAGTCCTGATTTTAACAACAAAGTGGACGGAATCTCTCGACATCTTGGGGCAGGGTAATGGGAGATAGGGGCCAGTTCATGGTGCCCCCTCAAAGTCGTTCTCGCTGAGAGGTCTCTGGTGCAGCACCTGTGGGCTCTTGTCTGTGACTTGGTCCTGTGCAGCGTCTCATCTGTAGCTCCCAGCAATGTCTGGCCCAGCTGCCACTTCCTGTCCCTCCCACACACGCCTGGAAAAGAAAGTCCCCCAGTTAATCTCTCAGTTGTTGGCCCATAAAGGTCATGGTTTTCAGCATTTCCGAGCTAGAGTGCAGTGGGCCTCAGCGTGGTCATTCCCTGACTGCACTTAGTCTCTAACCAGTCTGTGCAGGTGCTCGAAGAGCTCACAGAAACAGCCTTAAGAGATAAGCAGAAGTTGCAATTCAATTTTAAACCTTTACTTTTTCAAATTGATAATGGATCTGAAAAGAAGGGAGAGATGCAGAGATCTTCAGCCCACTGGTTCGTTCTCCAGATGTCTACCACAGCTGGGGCTGGGCCAGCCCAGAGCCAGGAGCTCCATCCAAGTCTCCCGCCTGGGTGGCAGGGCCCCAGGTACTCAGCCATCATCTGCTGCCTCCCAGGTTGTCATCAGCAGGAAGCAAATTGGTAGTGGATCCAGACTGGCACCCACAGGTTCCGATAGGGGTTGTGGGTGCCTCTGGCAACGCCTTGGTGCTGTCAAATTCAAATTACCCATCTGTTCTGGAAGTGGGTAGTGTTTCAGTCTCCCAAAATACTCCTAACTCAGCTTTGGCCTCTTAGGACTCTCTGAAAAGGTGGGTAGAGTTTTCCTTATTGTCAAACTCAGCTGACACTCTCCTTGAAATGTCTGTCTTTGCTTTTGGTAACACTTCCTGTTCTGCCTGGCTTGTCCTTTCAATTTTTTTTAGGGTTTATTTGTTTTATTTACTTGAACGGCAGAGTTGAAGAGACAGGAGGAGAGACAGAGATCTTTCATCTGTGATTCATTCCCCTAATGGCTGCAATGTCCGGAGTTGGGCCAGACCAAAGCCAGGGGCTAGGAACTTCTTCCAGGTCTCCCACATGGGTGCAGGGGCCCGAGGACTTGCGCCATCTTCTACTGCTCTCCCAGGCCTTAGCAGAGAGCTGGATTGGAAGAGGAGCAGCTAGGACATGAACCCAGAAGCTCCTGGATCCTGGCTCCTGGCTTCTGTTCGGCTCAGCTCCAGCCATTGGGAGAGTGAACCAGCAGATGGAAGATCTCTTTCTCCTCTCTGCCTATAACTCTGCCTCTCAAATAAATATTTTTTTTAAAAAGGCACTGCTTTAAACACCTGCATCTCATATTGGAGTGCCTGGTTCAAGTTCTGACTCCCCTTCTAACTCCAGTTTCCTGCTGATGTGCACCCTGGGAGCCTGCAGATAATGGCTCAAGGACTCATATCCCTGCCACCCACGTGAGACCCAGATGGAGTTGCAGGCTCCTGGCTGTTGTGGGCATTTGAGGGGTAAACCAGCAAATGGAAGATGGCTTGCTCTTCCCCTGCCTTTCAAATAAAATAATCGTTTTTGAAAAGAAAGATAAATCCCAGAGGAAAGGTGTTCCCAGAACCCACTGTTGCGAATGGTGCCAACCACACCAGGCGCCGCAGTGGTGGGAACAGAGCTGAGCCATCAGTCCACCCCAGCCCCAGCCCAGCATCCCAGGAAGGACGCCTGCTCCCTCTGGCAGGACCCTGGTGTCGGGGGTATAGGCTGGCCCGCACAGTGGGCAGGCCCAGAGGGAAGCAGGTTCTCCAGCCTTTCCCCTCCCCTCCCCCAACCCCAGCCTGCAGGGAGTCAGAGCAAGTTGCTGACCTGTCCCCAGGGGAATAATTGCATTAGTGATAAGGTGGCCTCTGCTGGCTTTGTCAGCACATTGGAGGCTTGGGGCTGAGTTAATCCTTTGGCGTCTGCCCCAGCAGCTGGTGATCACAGACTGGCTGCGGGGGAGGGACCCCAGCACGGGGCACAGCTCTGAGCTGCTGTGGAGCCCACGGCCAGGTTCAAGGAGGAGGTCTGGCACCTAAATGATGTGGGGAGTCCAGGAAATACAGCAGGCAGTGGGAGATCAGGCAGGCCAGACACCGCAGGTGTCTTATTTGTGTGTGTGTCTGTTTGCCAGTATAAGTCTTGCACACTCACTGGAGTATCAGAAACAGAGGCAAGATTAAAGTCCACGTGTTACCGGAGAAGCAAAGGGTCCTCTTTGCTCAAGAAGGAATTCAGGCGTGAGACAGTAGTGGAATGCAAAATAGCAAGGTTTATTAGGGTAGGAACATCCGTAAGAACGGATGGGCACCTCTCCAGACAGGACCTGAGAGAGAGTGCGAAGTTCACATTTAGGCTGGGATTTTTTAGGGGACGGGTCTTGCCTTCCCTCCTCCTCATCCTTGTTGGATGTAAATACAAAAAATTCCTTTCTGAGTTTTTCCCATTGAAATTACCAGACAGGGGAAGCCTGGGTGGCATCCCCTGCCTTAGAGGAAGGATGGTTATTGGGTAGAAGGGGCGGGACCCCCTGGAAGGTCATCAGGACTTTTGAAGTGCAGGTACTGGGCTGCGCCTGGAAGGTTATCGGGATGACTTTGAGATGCTGGACGCTGTAGATGTCAATTCCTTAGGCCTTCGTCACACACACAGACTCATTTCTGACTTCCTACCTAGCACATGTAATGCCTGGGAAGTCCCCTGCCCAGCTCAGCCGATACCTAAACCTCGTCCATGCAGTCTCCTTCTGGACTGAGGGAACCTAACCCAGGGTGAGGTTCAGCCTTCAAGAAGGCCTGAACAGGCTGGGCAGGAACAGCAGGAGGGGCAGGCAGGCCCTTCCCCACGCAGCTGCCTGCAGGACTCCTTCCCAGTGCTGCTGCAAGAGGATCCAAGCCCTGGGGTGCCACCCTGTTGATTGAACCTGCCTCTTGCCCAGCTGAGGCTGTCCTGAGCCTGGGGCCCCCCTTCCCATGCCCCCGTGCCTCGGGGGCATGAGCAAGGGAAGGGGCTGAGCTCTGGACACTGACAACAGGAGCCTCGGAGAGGCAGGCAGTGGTCAGGGGCTGGAGGGTGCCCTTGGAGCTGGACACTTGCTTGGTCGAGGGTCCTGAGTGCTTCCTGGTTGGGGGTGGGGGTTGCCTCAGCCTTGGCCTCTATCTGCCAAGTTCCGCTAAGCGGATCTCCCTGCACAGCCACAAGCTGACTTCCCAAATCCCTAGTAGTGCTGCCCTGTCACAGGCAGGGTTAACCCCACTGACGTCAGGGCCAGGCCCCCACCCTCATCTCTCCCATCCCTGGGGCACCATGATCCTTCCGGAATCTTCGAACTGCCCCTAACCCCAGCTCACCCCAGCAGCAGCTTGGGTCTTCCTGGGATGCCTTCTGAGCCCCAGGTGGGAGCGGGCTGCAGGGGGCGCTGTTTTCCCGTGTCCTCTGTGCTCACCCTAGAGGTGGCAACAGCAGAGTGATAGCCATGGCGCCAATATGCTCCGCTTGGAGATAGGTGCTCAGGCCTCCCTTGCCACTGGGGAGGGACGCTCAGGAACCAGGCCTGTGATGGCGCAGGGGATGCAGTCCAGGTCCCCCTTCCTCCCTCCTTGCTCCCTGCCGGCCTCTCCTGGGAGTTTTGTCCTCAGCCACCTCCTAGCTGTTCCCCTCTGCCCCTTCCAGGCTGAAGGAGCAAGGCCTAGTGCCCCCGGATGGCTCCTCTGTGCCAGTGGTCAGGGGGCTGCTTGCTTTCCAAGGGGCCCAAGAACCCCAGGCGTGGTCCCCAAGTAATCCCTTATCAAGCCACCCAGGACCCAAAGCAGGAGCACCCAGGTGCCACCCTCCCCCGCTGCAGCTCTGAGGGATGCAAGCCTGGTGGCAGTGAGTGGACAGCGGCTGAGAGTACAGGGCAGAAGGCCCCGGGTGTGGGGCAGCGGGTCAGCGGGACTGACCGCTGCAGGGGCACCTTGGCATCAGCGCAGGTGTGGCCGGCTGATCCCCCGCAGAGACAGTAAAGATTAAGAGGATCATAAACTGCGTCCGCACGGCTGCGCCGGGAGAAATCTCCTGGAGCCAGAGCCGTGAGGGGGCCCTGGAACCTCAGGGAGGTGCCTGCATCCAGACGAGAGCCAGGGACGGGGAAAGACAGAGGCAGAGAGATTGGGGCAGAGGCTGGGCCTCCACTCACCCACCCAGGAGCCCCCGTCACTGCCCAGGGCCCGCCTGCAGTTCCGATGAGCTCCACTATGGCTGCAGCTGCACCTGCAGCTGTGGCTGCCTCCAGGAAGGAGTCTCCTGGCAGGTGGGGCCTGGGGGAGGATCCGACAGGTATGGCTTTGCCTGGAGATAGGGTGTGGAGCCTTGGGAGCCATAACAGACTGTATGGGGTGGGGCCCTGGGCAGGTACACAGGGCCAGGACAGGCCCCCTGGGGAACTGAAGGGGCAGGAGTAGGAGCGGGAGGTGGAGGCACGCAGGTCTTGAGGGGGACCGTGTGGGCGTGGATGCCAGGAGAGACGCCCGTCCTGCGTCCTAAGGGGCATGGGCTGTGGGCTGGGGGTGGGACAGCTGCCCGCGCCCAGCACCGCCCGCCCTGCCGCAGGCTCGGGCCCCTCGCTGCAGTGCCGTGTGTGCGGGGACAGCAGCAGCGGGAAGCACTATGGCATCTATGCCTGCAATGGCTGCAGCGGCTTCTTCAAGAGGAGCGTGCGGCGGAGGCTCATTTACAGGTGGGAGGGGCTCCGCAGCCCGGGCTGGGGTGGGTGGGGGACAAGGGGCCGAGCCTGGGCTGGACCCTGCCCGCAGGTGCCAGGTGGGGGCTGGGATGTGCCCAGTGGACAAGGCTCATCGCAACCAGTGCCAGGCCTGCCGGCTGAAGAAGTGTCTGCAGGCGGGCATGAACCAGGACGGTGAGTGGGGGACCCACGGGGGCGGGGCATGACCAAGGGGGCCACGGTGTGCCCACTGGGGTACCCTGACCCCCCTGCCTCCCCAGCTGTGCAGAATGAGCGCCAGCCACGCAGCACGGCCCAGGTCCGCCTGGACAGCATGGAGGCGGACAGTGAGGCTCAACCGGAGTCTCTGGCCGCACCCCTGGGGCCGGCAGGTCCCAGCCCCCGGGGCCACCCACCCTCGTCTGCTGCCAGAGCCCTGGGCCACCACTTCATGGCAAGCCTCATCACGGCCGAGACGTGTGCCAAGCTGGAGCCGGAGGACGGTGAGCTGAGGGCGGCGAGGGCCTTGCTCCCCGTCACGGTGGGGTGGGCGCTGAGGTCACAGCCTCCTCCTCCAACAGCTGACGAGAACATTGACGTCACCAGCAATGACCCGGAGTTCCCCGCTTCCCCCTGCGGCCTGGACAGCATCCACGAGACGTCAGCACGCCTGCTGTTCATGGCCGTTAAGTGGGCCAAGAACCTGCCCGTGTTTTCCAACCTGCCCTTCCGCGATCAGGTGCGGGGTGTGGGCTGCAACGCGGGTGCCACTGCAGTGGGGACGCACAGGCTCAGGGATGGTGGCCGTGGAGGGCAGCCGTCTCCAGGGGAAGGGCAGTGTAGGGGTGCACACCTAGGGGCGATGCTAGCTGGGATCGCTTGGCTCCCTGAGCCTACCTCCTCCTCACCAGACAGTGGGGCCCCGCAGACGCTGTGTGTGGTGGGCAGGCTGTGCATGACCAGACACCGCACAAGGACCCCATCTCTGCACCTCTGCAACTCCTCCCTGGACTCCAGATAAATCCACCGGAGAGGCACAGTGCAGGTGGGCGTGGGTGGACCAGCTCCAAAGAGCCAGGCTGAGTGGCTGGCTAATGTCAGGCTGCGGCCAGGAGGACGTTTTTGGTGCCCAAGATCAAACTTTCCACTCTAGGGCACCCAAGAAGGTGGCGGGGGCAGGCAGGGGCTGCAGGCTGAGCGGAGGCCTGTGTGTGAGCCCTGACACGCACACCCTCTCTAAGCACAGGTGATTCTGCTGGAGGAGGCCTGGAGTGAGCTCTTCCTGCTCGGGGCCATACAGTGGTCCCTGCCACTGGACAGCTGCCCACTGCTGACCCCGCCCGAGGCCTCTGCCACCGGCAGCTCTCAGGGCCGGCTCGTGCTGGCCAACGTGGAGACGCGGACGCTGCAGGAAACCATCGCTCGATTCCGGGCGTTGGCGGTGGACCCCACGGAGTTCGCTTGCCTGAAGGCCCTGGTGCTCTTCAAACCAGGTGGCTTGCAGGGGAAGGACCAGGTGGAAGTGGGGCAATCTGGCAGCGCCCCTTCCCCTCCCCCAGGCTGGCAGAGGAGGCAGGGCAGGCCTTGTCGGCCGGGCTCTCACTGCGCCTGTTCTCGGCAGAGGCACGGGGCCTGAAGGACCCTGAGCACGTGGAGGCGCTGCAGGACCAGTCGCAGGTGATGCTGAGTCAGCACAGCAAGGCGCACCACCCCAGCCAGCCTGTGAGGTGACCGAGCCCCTGCCCACTGCCGCACCCGCGTAGGGCTCCAGCTAGGCACTGACCTCACTGTGCACAGCTGCCTTCTGGGGAGGCCCAATCCTGGGGGTGGGGGGAAGGGGAGGCAGAGCTCGGAGGGCTTTGCAGAGGCGGGGCTGGCTGTGGGAGGAACCGTGGGGTCTCCGAGAGGAGCCACTGTCACCTACAAAGACAAGCAAGCACAGGCTCAGGTTTGAGAGGCTCCAGGGTGAGAGGGTGGAAGATCATTCCAGAAAGGCAGCCAGGCCCAGCCTGGCAGCAGGCAGCGGGGAGCCACTGCAGGGTACTGAGTCGCAGAGCTCCCAAGTGGCACTGGCCCTTGCACAGAGCAGCTGGGGCACCCCTCCCCTGGTCCCTGGGGGAGGGGGAGGAGGAGATGGCGAGGGCAGGCACTGCCTGAGCTGGGGCGAGCCGGCCAGGGTCAGGTCGGGGTGTAGGAGGAGCTTCTGTTGGGGCTCAAACCTCAGATGGCAAGGCAGAAGGGAGAAGCAGCATCGGGGGGAGGGGGCGGTGATGGGGTGTCGGAGGGCGTGCACCAGCATGGGCAGCAGCGCCCAGGCCAAGCAGCAGCTGTGGCTGAAGGGGTGGGGAGGCCTGGGGCAGCCTCAGCAAGGTGGATCGATAGGCCTCCAGCAGGTGCCTGCTATCTTAGACCCAGCACCTGGGTTCCTGGCCTCTCGGCCGCTAACCACCAGGGGTCACCCTCGAGTCAGCCCTGACTTGAAACATGGAATGGATGGCTAAGACAGTGGTTTGTGATATGAGTCATTAGCTGTCAGGTTATTTTTTTTTTAAGATTAATTTTCTTTATTTGAAGGTCAGATACAGAGAGAGGGGTAGAGACAGAGAAGGAGAGAGGTCTTCCATCCACTGGTTCACTCCCCAAATGGCCACAATGGCTGTAGCTGAGCCAATCCAGAGACAGGAGCTTCTTCCAGGTCTGCCTCCTGGGTGCAGGGGCCCAAGGTCCTGAGCCGTCCTCTGCTGCTTTCCCAGGTGCATTAGCAGGGAGTGGGATCAGAAGTGGAGCAGTGGGGATTCGAACCAGCAGCCATATGGAATGCCAGTGCTGCAGGCCGGGGTTTTTAACCTGTTGTGCCACAGCACCAGCCCCAGCTGTCAGGTTTTAAGAACTGCAGTGCACAAGAAGAAATCTAGTTTGCATCACAGCCCAACACACACAGACACCAAGACCGGCTTCCACCAGATGATGCCTAACCTTACTTTGCATAATCTACTCTGTTGTATTGCCAAAGGTTTATTTATTGTATGTGAAAGGCAGAGTTACAGAGAGAGAGAGAGAGAGGGTGAGATGAGAGAGGAGGGGAGATCCTCTCTCTGCTGGTGCCCTCCGCAAATGCCCACAACAGCCAGGGCTGAGACAGGTTAAGCCAGGAGAGCCAGGAACTCCGGCTGGGTTTCCATTTGGGTAACAGGGACCAAGCACTTTGAGCCATCATCTGCTGCCTCCCAGGTGTGCGTCAGCAGGGAGCCGGAATGAAGCTGGGAGTTAAATCCAGGCACTGACGTGTGGAATATGGGTGTCCCCGTGCCATCCTTGCAAAGGGTTCTTATTTAAAGCTGTAGACAGCCTCTGAAACTATCCTTACCCTTCAGAACATTTTTAGTACTGGCTGCTGTCATACCTCGTGGCTTACAGATTATCTGTATCTATAGAAATATATATGTATATACACACATGTATATAAATTCTCATGACACTTTCATACATGAAAGTTCTTCCAAAAGTCTGTTAAAAGAGGAATTTAAAGGTGAGTCCCGAGAGGGTGTTGAGCTGCAGCAGGGTAAACGTTGTTCATGCCTGGGACACCCGCATGCCGTATCGGAGAGCCAGAAAGCAGTCCCACCTCTGCTTCCATCAGTCTTCCTGCTAGTGCACCCCGGGAGGCAGCAGGTGACGGCGCAAGTGCCTTGGTCCCCATCACCCAAGTGGGAAACCCACATTGAGTTTTGGGCCCCTGGCTTCGACCCAGCCTGGACCTGGCTGTTGGGGGTACTTGAGGAATGAACTAGCGGATGGAAGTCTATGCATTTTTTCCCTAACGTTTTTCCCCAGACTCTTTGAAGACCCTGTAATATATGACTAATAGTAACATATCCGTATGTAGGCTTAGAACAAGTTTGAACTCCTGGCCTTGTAATCCTTATACTTAACAGCCAACATCTGCTCTCATGGCTCTCGTGGCCGGTGGCTGGAGGCCCTTGCCCAGCGTCCAGGCAGTCCCCGGAAGTTCCCCCGCTGGCCGGGACCCTCCTCCTCCTTCCAGGGCCGCCCTTCCTAGAAGGCCCAGCCAGGGACCCAGGCTGAGAGGCTGTCAGGAGCCTGATGGCGCCCTCTGCTGTGCAGGTTTGGGAAGCTGCTGCTCCTCCTGCCGTCCCTGCGGTTCCTCACCTCTGAGCGCGTGGAGCTCCTCTTCTTCCGCAAGACCATAGGCAACACCCCCATGGAGAAGCTCCTCTGTGACATGTTCAAGAACTAGCCGGAGGCACGGGGATCTCCCAGCCACCCTTTCAACGAGCAAGTCCCCTCAGAGGCCCGCACACCCAGCAGAAGCATCCACGCAGATACCGTGAGGATATTCCCATCAGCCCCTGGGCACACCCTGGGAGAGTGGACACGTGCACTGCTGTAGACTCAGAGAGTTCAAGACGGCACCACAGAGGATAACACTTGGTACCCTGACACACCTCACAGGCATAAAAGTCGAATTCAGGGGGCCAGTGCCCCCAAATCCCAGAACAAGAGCTGAGAGTGGCAGCCGTGCGCATCACGGTCCCCTTTATCTCCCCCCACCCCGTTGGGCAGTGGTCCCACAGATATCCTCATACAGATGCCCAGTGAACCAGGCGTGTTAGACTTCAGTCTTTTAAGAAACAATACAAAGGAGGCTCTCCTGCTGAGGGCCATGGAAGGTTCTGTCACGCAGGTCAGGTTACAGGGGCTGTGGTCTGAGCTCCATGCAAGATGGACACTCTGCAGGGTTCTGTGCAGGTGGCTGTGCCGCCCCCACCCTGCCTTGTCGTCCTCGCGCTTCCCCGCCCCTTCACAAGGGAAGGGGCGCACAGTCGCCCTGCTCCACAGCAGCCACAGGCGCTGTGTGTGCAGGGGACCCCATCGCTCCCTAAGATCTTCTGAGAAGCTGAGGCTCAGACAGCCACCCTATGCAAAGACAGACCCCGTGGAAGTAGAAAATGATAGTCTTAAAAAGTTAGCATCTCGGGGCTGGCGCTGTGGCACAATGGGTTAAGCCTGTGATGCTGGCATCTCAAATGAGCACCGGTTCAAGTCCCGGCTGCTCCACTTCCAATTCAGCTCCCTGCTGATGAGCCTGGGAAAGCAGCTGAAGGTGGTCCAAGTGCTGGGTCCTTGCCACCCACGTAGGAGACCTGATGGAGCTCCAGGCTCCTGGCTTCAGCCTAGCCCGGCCCCAGCCATTGTGGCCATTCGGGGAGTGGACCACAGATGGAAGACCTCTCTTCCCCCACCACCTGTGTGTGTGTGTGTGTGTGTGTGTGTGTGTAACTCTCCCCTTCAAAAAATAAATAAGTCTTAAAATATCTAGCAAGCAGTGAGCTAAGCACTTAGTGTGCTTTGCTACTTAATCGTCAGCTCAGTTCTGGGGAAAGGAGCAACCATTCCCATTTATAGATGAAAAACCCTGAGGCTGAGAGAGGCCTCACACCTTGGTGGGACTCCACCCTGTGTCCCTTCCCTCTGGTCCCACCCCCTACCCCTCACAGCACAGACCTAACCATTCTGTGTTTCCTGTCTTCAAAGAATGCTGGAAACAAAGGGAAAAGTACCACTGAGGAATCCCCAGGATCCCAGGCGTCCCCTGCATCCCCCTCGCCCCCCACCCCGCCCCAGGCCTGAGCTGGAACTCCCCATGCTGCACACGGACCCCACCTGCCCTGGGAGAGACAAAGCCGGCCCAGTGCCCAGAAAGGAGAGAGCATGGCGGCTGCTGTCAGCCAAGCCCTTCTCGCCTGAGCACACACAGGCTCCCAAGAGCACCAGCCCGGCCTCCGCGGCTCAGGCCATCTAAGTCTGAGGCCACGGCACTGTCCAGTTCCTGCAGAACTTCTAGCCAAATGTCCAAGCCTGAGCAAAGACGCCTCAGCAGGCAACGAGGCTGAAACAGGACCAGGCGAGCCCTGCACCTGCCGCAGCCCACAGCCCACCAGCCAGATCTCCCTTTCCCCTTCTCCCTGGCTCCTCGGGTGCCGGGGGAACTTGCATTTGTTTCCACTCAGAGTGGATGAGGATGGCCCAGGAACAGGCTCTGGGGAGTCCCAGGCAAAAGGAAATGCGGGGTCCCTTGCTCCACAGTCAGATTGTCGGGGTTGGGGACAGGAAGGCCTTGAGCCCAGCACGGGGCCTGGGGGGAGCGGATTCCTGCGCTGCGGTGCACGGAGCCTGCATGTGGGGCTCACACCCTGCACACACGTGTTCGCGCGCTGTCCCAGTTTGCAGGAGCTGCTGCGAATGCAGTCTCCGACCTTGTGTTCTTGAGTTCCAGAGTCTGCTGGATTCTTCCGTGCGACCTCTGTCTCCTGGTTGAATCTCTCCCGCCTATCAGGAGTTGTCTTTGTAATTTTATGGAATTGTCTGCTGTGTCTCATTGCGTTTTCCTTGAAGTCATTTTTCTGAACTCTTTTCCAGGCACTTCCCTCCCTTTGAGGTCTGGTGCCAGGGAGTTCTCTGATCTTGGGGAGCACCACGCTACCTTGTTTTCATGCCTGTTGGGTCTCCTTGTTGGCATCTGTGCATCTGGCCAGTCAGTGGCTGCTCCCAGTTCTACCGACTTCTGCCGGGAAAGCCTCCATGGCTGGGGGCCGGCTGGGCTGACTGTGGTTCCAGGCGAACGTGGCCTGAGGGTCCATCCCTGTGGCTTCTTCAGCCATGACTGAGGCTGGCAGCGTCCACGAGTGTCGCAGCAGCCTGAGCCTCTTCCCACCAAGCCGAGTCCCTCTCAATGCAGGTGGACCCCGAGCAGCAGGGTCGAGTGCTCTGTGCTCAGGTTCTGTCTTCACAGGCCTGTGCACTCGGCT
>JADBBT010002901.1:0-12264 GCA_015711505.1 Sylvilagus bachmani
AAAAAAAAAAGATTTATTTATTTATTTTGAAATTCAGAATTACAGAGAGAAAGAGAGAGACAGAAAGGTTTTCCATCTATTGATTCACTCCCCAGATGGCTTAATTGGCCAGCATTGAGCCAGACCGAAGCCAGGAGTTTCATTCAGGTCTCCTAATTGGGTGGCAGGGACCCAAACACTTGGGCCATCTTCTGCTACTTTATCTAGGCCATTAGCGGGGAGCTGGATCGCAAGTAGAGCAGTCAGAACACTTAACTGGTGCTTTTATGGGATGTCAGTGTCACAGGCAGCAGCTTAACTCACAATGCCACAGTGCCAGCCCCCATATAATTCATTCTTAGTTTTAAGGTTTCGCCATAGCTCTCAGTCCTGTGCTCTTTCAGTATCTTTGTTGCTTAGTTTTTTAGGATTTTAAGTTCGATGTTGTTCCACTGATTTGCTCTTTAGACAGCAACTGAACTCAGACTTGTTTAGCTTCATCACAGATTGAATTTGTCCCAACTAGAGTTTCACTGGAACTAACCCATATACATGGTCATAGTAATCTGTGTTCCATCTAGTACCTTTAGATAAGTTTAAGACTGTTTCTCTCAGAGGAACCACACCCGAGTTGAAACTGCCAGACCTCCCCCATTGTTACTTGGTTCAATTCCAGAATGTGCTGAGGCACATTATGCAAATCAACCAAACACAGTAAAGATGATCATACATCAGCTGTGGTGTGCACATGTGTGTTTCTGCAATCTGGATTGCAATTCTGTGATGGAATAGTTCCAGACTGACCTAGCAGAATAAAAAGAAAGAAAACGTGAAGTATGTTCTCTCAACTTTAATACTTTGACTTTATCAAATTTGTCTGCTGTTACTCTCAGCATATGGAGAAAACAATCAGTACTCAATCATTCCTCAAAGAAATCTTTCATATTCCTTCCACACCTGGAAGACTAAGTCACCAAACACACTAGAGTGTTTTGTTAGGCATTTGTGGATTCTATTACAAAAATTCCCCATCTTCAACATTTTTTGAATATCAAATATATATATATATATATATACACACAAACTGTAAATGAACTCTAAAAGAGATGAGGGAGCTGGGCGATGTAAGAAGGAGAGGGAAAGCCTAGATTCTTCTTCAGGGAAAAAGCAGACTGAGCCCAATGGGGACGGCTGATGTTCAGCCGCCAATACTTGTTACTTAAGAACTGACATTTTCCAGATCTCACTTCAGGGAAGTCAACACCTGATTTCACTTAAAACTGCAGCATCTGCCCTGTTGCTTTCCCCTGACCAACCCCATCCCTCACCATGCTCACCATGAGGGCTAAAAGAAAGAATGCAATTAGCAGGTGAGTGGGGGTTGGGATGAGTGAACCCTCTTGAGAGCCTCTAACACAGCTCTATCTGATTGTACAGCTGACTTAGATTTCTCCCACAGGTGTAACACTAACAAGCCAAGGAAGGGTTGGGGTGGGGAGGGAGAGAGAAAGCAAACGAGTGCACAGCACTGGCAGAGTCATTTACAAATAATGCTATTTTTTTGTTTTGGTGGTTATTGTTATCTTATAGCTGTGGCTATCTAGCTTCTACTTTCTTAAATTACCACTACTGCTTGATTTGTAGATCAGATAGGAATTTTTCTCTTGAATAAGCTAAACAAGGCACTATTCATTTATTTTTTCCTTGTTGTCTTCTCTGTATATATGTGTATGTGCACATATACATGTATGTATTCGTGTGCATATGTAGGGTTATATGTATGTGTATAAACATGTAAAATATTTAAAAAATATATATATGTCCAAAATATCCCAGTTTCCCGATGTTAATTTTAATCTAAAAAGTAACCATTGAGGCTGGAATAAGACAAAAAGACAATGTCAACCTAGAACATTTTGGAAGCATATACATTATAAGTTAATTTTTTACAACCTAGAATGTATTACTGTGTTTGTAGACTACTATTTTTCACTTAGCAATACATTAATGTTTTCCCATTTTAAAAATCATTTTTCTGTAATGCCCTTATGAATTCTATCCTATAGAATTTTTACTTACTCCTCATATAAATGTATCCTTTCTCTCTTATTTTCTCTCTCACTCTTTTCTGCCCCTAAAGCAGGGATGAACATTCTTATATATATATTTGTACTCAGTTCTGTTTCATAAGAAATAATTTTTGGAAATGGTGTCATTTACATAAAGGGTATATGCATTTTATAACTTTCAATACATATTACCAACATATCTCTTTCCAGAGGAGTTTTTAAGGTGTTATGAGGACTATCTAACTTACAGTTTCCTTAGGCAGATTGGGTGTTAGAGCAAGGAATTATGAGTTACAAGGAAGGCTATCACTATATATCCTGAAAGTTTCCAGCCAGGATAATTGTTGTATTATTATTGAAGTCTAAGCAAAAGTAAGTCCTATCCATCCATCAGGACTGGCTTGCAGAAAGAGATCAAATCTAAGAAATGGGCCTCTGATTACCTCTGATGATGTACAAGTTGGAACATAGGTATTGCCTGTAACTAAATTAACCCACAGGATCTGAGATGCAAAATGCTAAAAGCCTAGAGTCTCATTTTTAAGATACCCAGGAAAATACAAATAATATTATAGTAGAAAAATAATTACATTGTAATGGAGTGGATTCTTGTCTGTGTCCTGAATAAAATACTCTGATATACAGAATATTCTTGACTGTCGAGTGGATGTTTATGTACCTCTTCCTAAGATCTTGAAGTAGAAGTTGAGAACCTCTATGAAAATAATAGATTTCCTCTAATCAGTCAAAATTCTTTGTTGACCTTATGATCTTCCTTAAACCTAGAAGAAAAAATGAGAAACCTCTGGTGTTTAATAAATTCCTGTTGAGAATTCCACCCTCCAATCAGTAAGTCTCATATTTACACTTTTTGATAATTATATTTTGTCTGTAGAATTTGTACATGAAATATTATCATTTTGTAGCCGTGTCCAAGGGGTGAAACTCTTTTCTTTATTTTCTAGACCTGTTCTTATAGATCAATCAATAGTAGGCATCTAATTGGCACTGGGCACAATTTTAGGACTCACTTTATTACTTGACCTCTGTAAGTTCTACTCTTATACATAGGGTCTCTGATGACACTTTGAGTCTCCAGATGTCACTGACTATTCAGATCCTGTGTTAACTATTCCTCCAAATGTCTAGGTTTCCCCTTGTCCACAGTCTAATCCCTAAGTAAATGGCCATAGATCCCTTTGGATCCCAACGGATGCAGCAGCGACAGGCACATCGTGCTGATCCAAAGCCAGGAGCCAGGTGCCTCTCCCGGGCCACAGCAGAGAGCTGGACTAGAAAAGGAGCAACCAGGACAGAATCCGGTGCCCCAGACGGGACTAGAACCTGGGGTGCCAGTGCCGCAGGCAGAGGATTAGCCTATTGAGCCACGGCACCGGCCTTTTCATGACTTTCTTAAAGTCAGTCTAACTGTGAGTTTTCCCTGACCCCTGGGATCTTTGCCAGGGTGTTAAATCACATGTCTCAAGAAAAAAAAAAACCTCCAAATCACTAAATTTTTTATTATCTAGTTTTACATCCTGGCTGCCTTGATTAAACACCTTCAAAGTACAATCCCAGAAGTACAACCCTGGCTCCTGTTAGTAATTGTCACAGTTCCTTGACTATGTAGTCTTTTCACTTCCTTTCTTTTGTTATGCTGTTTTAATCCTACTCATCTCAGTCTTGCTGATTGTTATCTTAGATAACTTTCAATATATAGATGTGCCAGAGATTTATTTGGAGCAGTAGGGTGTTGGTGATGGTAAAGAAAGCCTTCAGATAATTCTAATATCTATGGAAAGAGGAAAGAAAGGAGGATATGATAGCATGCATCTTAGAATACAGCACAGCTCCAAAAATACTTCAGTCAGGCCCATGTGGAGTCCTCAAGCCAAAACTGTCTTTAGGAAGAGTCCTATGACGTTCTGTCATGGATCTGCTTTAGTATCTTTGACTGCCACACTCAGTCATCAACTGGGAATAGCTCATGGGAAGTATGACCTTAGCATGAAGTATGGCAGCTGGAGCCATTAGTCAGTTATGCTCTTTGTAGCAGGTACAGTTTTATGCTTGCTACACACACATACATGCACATTCACACATTTATAAGGAATAAGATTCTATCATACATGACACAGACAGGGACTAGATATGGATCCTATGCACATAGAGAGGAGTCAGACACATACACTAGGGATCAGACTTTACCATACTATTAATATTATAATTTCTCATTCATAATGGGTTTTATACAAATTTACTCAGAGAATCTAAAGAAATGATCTCCATTTGCCGCTTTGTTTTAATGTGAAAATACATACCATGATGACAATTGAGTTTCTGTAACACAACAAAATTCTAAGGTGAGAACTTCCAATAGTCATGAGAGGCCACTTAGACTATTTCTAAGCATTTGAGATATAAATCACCAAGTGTGTGATGAGTCAGTAGTTTGAAAATGAACTTCCATTTCTGTGCATTTCTGGGTAGAGATTTTTCAAATTAGCAACACATCCAAAAGAAAAATAATATACTACAAAAGTAGGACTTTTGTATGTGTCCCACACGACTCGTGCATATATTTTTCTCTCATTATTCTATCCCATGTTATAATCTACTTGTTGTGTCCAAGTTACTGTATCTCAGACTATAAATTCCTTGAAGGCAAGGACCATGTCTCATCTTTGATTACACTCAGTACCCAAGTGACTAATTCAGTGCCAAAAAGTATTTGGTGACCTCTTTCTTTAACCTTGTGCTTCCTTCCCTGGGCCAGCTCTTTATAGTTTCACATCAGAGTCACAGCCTTTGGAGAGATGCCCCATATCTCTCTATAATCATTGCTCTTCCCTGCATTATTTAACAGCCACACCCCTCACTCATGGGGGAGCCAGATTTCTTTTAGAGCCAAAATGGTTTTAAGTCAAGTAAAAATTGTTGTGCATCTTACTTTTCTTTGGTAAGATTTATCACTGGCTCAGTAGAACCTTTGCCAAAATATTGGTTAGTTTGTCATCATGGCATGTCATCTAGTCCGGAATTTCTTCCTAAGAAAATATCTTCATGACTAAAGAAGCCAGCTTCTATAAAATCCCTACCCAAAATACCACTCCCACTCTAAACCACCAGGCCATGTTCAGTGGCTTCCATATGGAAATAGATTTTTTTAAGTCACTAACATGTTCTGGAAAATGATGGACTGTGCTGTTTAGGTGATAATATGATCTCTTGAGAATTCTTCCTAGTCTTCCAGTGGTCTACTACAATTCTTCAGTTTGTGTATACTTTATTCTTTTTAGGAACAATATATTGATAGTTGTTTTCTTATGTGGAAATGAAAATAGCCTAGGGAAGTAGGCAAGACAGGTATTATTATTGAGTTAAATGATTTGTCCAAAGGGACAGAGTGAAAATGGTGGCCAATGATTGGAAAACAGAGAGATCAAATAGACTACAATATTTAGGAAATAAAACAAACAATAATGTATACTCAGTTTCTGCTATATACTAGGCATAGAAGCTAGACTTAAAAACACAAGGTCAAATAAAATCTGTGTAATTTATCTCTTGTAAGGTCATCTATATTAAAATAAATTAAAATCCTATTATAATTGTAAATAGAGATAGTAACAAAATTTTACAGAAGCTCTTAGAATGAAAATCAAGAGTCTCTGGCCCCCCATACCACCACTACCTACCCCAACCCTTCACTTCAGAAGTAACCTTTCTCATTAATGTAACTATGTTGAATGTCTTTTCTTTTTAGTATGTTTATTAGGAAAAACTAAAATTATACAAAATTAGAATAATGTAATAAATACATATTACACATCAATATCTAACTTTAAGATCAGTAAATTTTTACATATGGACATAAATAATTATTTAAGAGGTAGGAGAGAGAGACAGGAAGAGAAAGAAAGAACGAGCGTGTGTGAGCATGAGCAATTTCATCTACGGGTTCACTCTCTAAGTGCCTGCAATAGCCAAAACTGGGTCATGGCCAAAGTTGTGAGTCAAAAACTCAATCCAGGTCACTCATGTGGGCAGCAAGAACTCAGTTAACTGAGCTATCATCATGTTTTTCAAGGCTCCATTTTGTGTACATTCTGAATTTATGGAAAATACCAAGTTGCTTACTGTTATGAACTAAACAGGACTTGGTTTCCCAAATTCATGCAGATATTTAAACCCCAATGTCTTATGTTAATAGTTAATATATTAATGCTAATGGGCGATGGGTTAGGATAGATACTTGATCTAATTATGGCTGTTTCGAGATCATGCCACTGGAACATCTTTAGGTCTTTGGGGCTTGTTCCCTGGAAGGTAGTTCTCATAAGAGTATTTTTTAATAGAACCGGATTCTTTCTTTATTTTTTTAAAGATTTATTTATTAATTTGAAAGTCAGAGTTACACAAAGAGAGAAGGAGAGGTACAGAAAGAGAGAGAGGTCTTCCATCTACTGATTCATTCCCCAGATGGCTGCAATGGTTGGAGCCAGAAGCCAGGAGTTTCTTCCAGGTCTCCCATGTGGGTCCCAGGCCCCAAGGACTTGGGCCGTCTTCTACTGCTTCCCTAGGTCATAGGAGGGAGCTGGATTGGAAATGGAGTAGCCAGGACTTGAATCAGTGACCATATGGGATGCCAGCACTGCAATCTGCAGCTTTACCTGCTATGCCACAGTCCAGCCTCAGTAATTTTTTTAAAAGATTTATTTTACAGAGAGAGGTAGAGACAGAGAGAGAGGTCTTCCAACCGCTGACTCACTCCCCAGATGGCCACAACATCCGGAGCTGTGCCGATCTGAAGCTAGGAGCCAGGAGCTGCTTCTGGGTCTCCCACATGGGTGCAGGGGCCCAAGCACTTGGGCCACCTTCCACTGCTATCCCAGGCCATAGCAGAGAGCTGGATTGGAAGTGGAGCAGCCCGGACTAGAACCAGCGCCCATATGGGATGCCAGCACTTCAGGTCAGGGTTTTAATCCGCTGCACCACAGCGCCCCTCCCCCCAATATTGGTTTTTAAAGCTGAATTTGGGCAAGCTTCTCTCTCCTGTTTCCTGGTTTACCATGTGGTCATTCTTTCACACACCCTCCAACATTGCCAGACAACCAAACTACCAAGCTGGAACTGTGAATCTCCAAAGTGTAAGGCAAAATAAATCTTTTCCTTCCCGAAGAGTTTCTCTCAGGTATTTTAGTTAAAGCAACAAAAATTGGGTGAATACATTCATTATATCTAATTTTCCTGTTTTAAAAGTTTTATTTAAGCACACGTGCATGTACACACACACACACACACACACACAGAGAGAGAGAGAGAGAGAGAGAGAGAGAGAGGAGAGAGAGAAACTAACTACCATCTATTGGTTCATTTCACAAATGCCTGCTTTGGGCAGGGGCCAGGCTGGGTCCAAAGTCAGGTGTTGAGAATGCAGTCCAGGTTTTCCACATGGCAGAAGAAATTCTATTACTTAACCTGCTATCACTACCTCCTACATTATCAGGAAGCTGGAATCAGGAACGAGAGCCAGGTACTCCATTGTGGAACACAGGCATCTTACCTGCTAGGCTAAATTTCTCTTAGATTCCTTTAAATGTCTATATGGTTATAGTATATGTCTATAATTCTCTCTCCCATTCTTGATATTGGTAATTTGTATCTTCCCTTTTACTCAGTTTGCTAGAATTTTGTGTTTTTAAAAGGAACTAATTTTGATTCATTGATTTTTGTGTATTTAAAAATTTTTATTCATTTTTATTCTTATCTTTATTATTTATTTATGATAACTTTGGATTTGATTTTTATAGATTTTTCTTTGTATAGATTTTTAAGGTGGAAAACTAGATTAATTATGTGAAACATCTCTTCATTTAAATAAAGGTTTTTATTGCTATCAATTTCCCTAGGCATTGCTTTGGCGATATCTTACAAATTTTGATATATTATATTTCCATTTTTATTATGTTCAATGTATATGCTAATTTCTCTTTGATTTGCTCTCTCACCTAAAAGTTGTAAGTGTGATTTTATTTCCAAATATTTGGGAGAATTTTCCAGATATCTATGTTACTAATTTCCAGGTTAATTTCAATTTGGTCACAGAATATTTTTGTCTTATTTCAGTTTTTAAATAATGGCCTAAATTTGCTTTGTGCCCAACATATAGTCTGTGTTGATGAGTATTTTATGTGCATTGGTAAAGAATGTATACTCTGCTATTATAAAAGTTATAAAGTACTAATCTTCACTCGAGAAAAAATGGATAAGAAGAATATCATGTACCTACTAAAAAATTGAATTCATAATTTAAAGCCTTCCAAAAAAGACAGCCTCAAAAATAGGCCAGTCCTATGTCAGCTAAGGAAGAACAACAGCAATGCTGTTTGCTTCTTTTTTTTTTTTTTTTGACAGGCAGAGTGGACAGTGAGAGAGAGACAGACAGAAAGGTCTTCCTTTTGCCGTTGGGTCACCCTCCAATGGTTGCCACGGCCGGCGCGCTATGGCCGGCGTACCACGCTGATCCGATGGCAGGCGCCAGGTGCTTGTCCTGGTCTCCCATGCGGTGCAAGGCCCAAGCACTTGGGCCATCCTCCACTGCACTCCCGGGCCACAGCAGAGAGCTGGCCTGGAAGAGGGGCAACCGGGGCTGTTTGCTTCTTAAAAATCTGTTCCCAGCTGGCCTTTTGTTCCTCTCTGCTCCCATTTTTGCTTTCATTGTGATTATTATTCTTATTGTTCCATTTAAATTTATCGACTTTCAGCTGCATTATTTGCATTATTTTTAGTGATTTCTTCCCAGTCTACCTAGTATTTCAGCATTTCAAGCAAAATTTTTAAGTATATGACCATACAGAATCCTTTACCCTTACACCTTCATGTTATAGTTGGTGGTGTATTATATCTGTGTACACTGACATCCCTCCATCCAATTTTTCTGCTTTAAACTTTCATACATATTTGAAATAATTTGAAGAGAGAAAAATAGTCCATTAGATTTATTCTCAAAATTTACTATTTCTGTCACTTTCCCTTAATTTTCCTCTGGAATTATTTCTATTTAGCTTAGTGAACTTCCTTTTTTTATAGCAGGTCTCCCAACAAATTCTTTAATTTTTGTTCATCTGAAAATTTCATTATATCACCTTGATTCCTGAAAGATATTTATTAGGAAGGCGGAGTTATAGACAGATGGAGAGAAGGAGAGCTACAGACAGAAAGATCTTCCAGCTGCTGGTTCACTCACCAAAGGCTGCAACGACCAATGTTGAGCCAGGCCAAAGTCAGGAGCCAGGAGCCAGGACCTTATGCTGGGTCTCCCATGTGGGTGCAGGGTCCCAAGCACTTGAGCCATCTCTGTTGCTTTCCCAGGCACATTAGCAGGGAGCTGGATTGGAAGTGGAGCAGCTGGGACTCGAACTGGCACCTGTATGGTATGCATACAGTGTTGCAGACTGCGGCTTAGCCCATTATACCATGATACTGGCCAACAAAGATATGTATTTTTAGAGAGAAAATTCTCAACTGATAGGTCTTTTCATTCAGCACTTTGAAGATGTTCCCCTATCTTCTAACCTCCACATTTTCTAATGAGAAATACAGGGTAATTTAAACGGTTGTTCTCTTTCATTTAATGTTATTTTTATATGGATCTTTTCAAGATAAGTTTCCTTGCATGTGGACTGAAGCAGCTCGAAGATTGTGATGTCTGGGTATCTGCACGTGTGGGATGGTTTTGTCTTGTTGCTTAGTTTACATTGTTTGAGGTTCACTGACCATCTTGAATTTGTTACCTTTTAAAAATTAAGGAAGTTTGTAACTACTGTTTCTTCAATTTTTTTTTATTTTGCTAATGTCTTTATTTTCCCATTCTGGGCTGCTACTGACATGAATGTTAAAGTTTTTTGATGTAATCTTACAGATCTCAGACTGTGTTTAATAAAAATTTTTTTTCTCTGACATTATATATATTTCCCCTGTTTTGTCATCAAGTTCATTGATTATTTCTCCATCATTTCCATTCTGGTATTAGGCTGATAAAGTGCATTTTTATTTCAGCTATTGTATGTTTCAGTTACAAATTTTCCATTGGGTTCAGGTTTTTTTCTTTTCTTTTCTTTTCTTTTCTTTTCTTTCTTTTTTTTTTTTTTTTTTGACAGGCAGAGTGGACAGTGAGAGAGAGAGAGAAAGAGAGAAAGGTCTTCCTTTTGCTGTTGGTTCACCCTCCAATGGCCGCCGCGGCTGGCGCGCTGCGGCCGGTGCACCACGCTCATCCAATGGCAGGAGCCAGGTGCTAGGAGCTTGTCCTGGTCTCCCATGGGGTGCAGGGCCCAAGCACTTGGGCCATCCTCCACTGCACTCCCGGGCCACAGCAGAGAGCTGGCTTGGAAGAGGGGCAACCAGGATAGAATCCGGCACCCCAACCGGGACTAGAACCTGGTGTGCCAGCGCTGCAAGGCGGAGGATTAGCCTGTTGAGCCACGGCGCTGGCCATCATTTGGTTCAGTTTTACAGTTTCTATTTCTCTGTGTAGAACTTTTTATTCATTTAAAACATGTTCATCAGTATATGAACTATGGCTATAATAGCTGCATTCAGATCTTTGATAATTTCAATATTGGGGTCACAAGAGGGTTGGCCTATGTTGATTGGATTTTCTCATGAGAGTTGGTCATTTTTTGCTTTTTTTCATATTGCACAATTTGAATCATATTCTGAACATTTTTAATATTATGTTGTGAAGCCCTGGATCTTGTTTTCTGGGGTTTGTTTTTGTTTTAGCATGTAGTCAGTCTGGTTATGTTAAGACTGTTAATTCTGTTTCATATTCCTTGGGTGCTGGTTTCAATGTCAGTTCAGTTTGCAAAGCCATTGTTGACCATGTTTGCAGCTGTCTAATATATATAGGGAGTAGTTGGGGACTTGTTATGTGGTTTATAAATATTTTTCAGTGTTTCCTGTGATAGTTATCAATAACTCATTCCTTTTCATAATGTTGACACTCTATGTACATGGAACCCCATAGTAATCCTAGGACCTATGTTTCATACCCAGAATTATGAATACCCATTTCTACAACTTACTCCTCTCTGGACTTCGCTCCCCAACCCATCATCAAACTGTCCTCTAATGCACACACTCCAAGAAATTCTTTTTCTCACTTCTTTTTTCTCAAATATTACAGTTTGTCAGTGCCATGTTTTCAGGGAGTTCTGTGAGACTAGTGAGATAGAAGATGGATTTGTAAACAGGGACTTCTTCTAACTTATTTGAGAAACAGAAGCCAATTTCTCAATGCACTGTGCAGAGACATGTCTTTTCTTGGGATTTTAGGTGCCTATGAAACATTGCTACAGCCATGAAACTTCACAATTTGTAGCTCAATGTCCAAGGATGGGAGAGAGGAGAAAGAATAAAACTGCTCCAATAAAATGAATATTTCCTAAAAAATTGTCGAACATGCAAAGGACTCTTTGCCTGATTTTATAACTAGAAATAGTGCTTTGTTTTCCAGAATTTTTCTGCTATATGGGCCTTTCTTCAGTCAAAGCATAGAGGGAAAGGAATAAATAAGACCATGAAACTCACCCACATTAGAGATGGTTGTCTGAATTTTGACACTCGCCTCCTGTCTACTTGCTAGTATTTGCTTTTCTGAGTCCTTCAGTAGTTTTCTTTCATATTCTGTCCAGAAATTTTAATTGCAGTTAGTGAGGGAGACACAGTGTAGTTGGATTACTCCATCTTGTTTGACACTGGAAATCTTGTTTTCATTTTTAGCAGGTGTTTTATTCTGAATATATGACTTTACACTTATAGTTTCTGTATCAGAGTTTTAAAGTAGGAGGGGAGTTTCTAGAAAGAAATACATATGTTACAAAAAAGGAGCTTATGGAGCAACCCAACTTTCCACAAAAAAAGTATTAAATCCAAATCCATGTTCTTGGATAGGAAGAATAAATACTATGAAAATATCTTTGCTGTCCAAAGTGATCTATAGGTTTAATGTAATCACTATTAAAATTCCAATGATACTTAACCACAAAAAAGACCTCAAATTGCCAATGTGATGTTGAATAAGAAGAACAAAGAGGGGGGCGGAGCCAAGATGGCGGAATAGTGAGGACGCGCACTAGCAGTCCGCAAAAAGATAGTTTAATAAAAACAGAGTTACTGTAGTCTCTGGAAAAATCTCAGCGAAAAAATGGAGAGG
>JADBBT010002902.1:0-12263 GCA_015711505.1 Sylvilagus bachmani
ACAGAGTGAAATATACTCTTTGAGTACTAGTTGTAGCATTAAATCACGTTGTACAGCACATTAAGGACAGAGATCCTACATGATATTATTATTATTTTTTTAAATAGATTGGTCTTTATGTAACTTCCAATTTTTTTTATCATTTCCAATTATCTTTCTATATGGAAGATCGATTCAGTATATACTAAGCAAAGATTTTCATGACATATCCTTTAAATTTGTTTATTTGGGCAGAGAGAGAGAGAGAGAGAGAGAGAGAGAAACAGACCTAGCTCCCATCTGTTGATTCATATCCCAATTGCCTACAAAGACCAGGCCTGAGCTGGGCTGGGGCCAAAGCTGGGAGCTAAAAGTGCAATCCAGGTTTCCCGAGTGGTTGGCAGGAGCCCATTTTCTCAAGCCCTCACTGCTGCCTCCCAGAGTCTGCAGTAGCAGGAAGCTGGAGCTGGCAGCCAGAGTCAGGCATCATCACCTAGGTGCTCTGATGTGGGACTTGGGCATCTTCATCACAAGTCTGAATGTCCACCACTTTTTTTTTAGATTTTATTTATTTATTTGAATGTCAGAGTTGCACAGAGAGAGGAGAGGCAGAGAGAGAGAGGTCTTCCATCCAATGGTTCACTCCCCAGTTGGCTGCAACGGCTGGAGCCATGCCAATCCGAAGCCAAGAGCCAGGAGCTTCTTCCAGGTCTCCCACGTGGGTGCAGGGGCTCAAGGACTTGGGCCTCCTCTACTGCTTTCCCAGGCCATAGCAGAGAGCTGGATCAGAAGTGGAGCAACCAGGTCTCGAACCGGCGCCCATATGGGATGCCAGCACTTCAGGCCAGGGCGTTAACCCGCTGCAACACAGTGCCGACCCCCTGAATGTCCACTTCTGATATATTCCTTTTACCTGTTAATTTTCATTCATTTCTTGTGATTTTATACTAGGCCTTTTATAATTATTATAAATCTGGATCTTTAAGAATTCAGAGGTTGGTGCTGTGGCATAGTGGGTTAAAGCCATGGCCTGTGGCATCAGCATCCCATATGGGTCCTGGCTGTTCCATTTCCAATCCAGCTCCCTGCTAATGTACCTAGAAAAGCAGTGGGAGATGACCCAAATCCTTGGTCCCCTGCACCCACATAGGAGACCCAGAAAAGTCTCCTGGCTTTGGCACAAGCCATTGTGGCCTTTTAGGGAGTGAACCAAGAGATGGAAGGTCTTTCTCTGTAACTCTCTGCCTTTCAACTGTATAAATAAATCTTAAACAGATCATTCACATGACCTTTTTTAATAGCCTGCTAGAAGTACAATTCACATATGGTAAAGTTTACCTGTTTACAGTTTACAGTTCATGGAGGCAGCATTGTGTATAGTGGGTTAAGTCACTGCTTACAAACCTGGCATCCCATATCTGAGTGACAGTTTGAGTTCCAGTTAAACTATTTTTGATCCAGCTCTCTGCTAATGTGCCAGGAAAAGGCAGCAGCAGATGGTCTGAGTACTTGGACCCCTGCCACCCATTTAGGAGACCAGGAGTTCCTGGCTCCTGGCTTTGGCCTGGCTCAGCCTGGGCTATTGTAGCCTTTTGGGGAGTGAACCAATAATTGGAAGATCTCTCTTTCTTTCTCTCCTTCTCTCTCTCTCTCTCTCTCTCTCTCTCTGTGTGTGTGTGTGTGTGTGTGTGTGTGTCACTATGCCTTTTGAATAAATAAATTAGCATTCCTTTTTTTCCCAAAAACATACAATTCAATGATGTTTTAGAATATTGGCAGAGTTGTGCAGTCATTACCACAATCCAAATTTAGAATTCAGTCACTGCTCATCCCCCTATCCCTACTCAAAGCTATCCCAGCCCCAGGCAACCAGTTACTGAATCATGCTGCATCTTAAAAAATATAATTAGCCATTGTTGCTATATTTTTGAAGCAGAAAAAGTTAGTAAAACATGGACTTTGTGTCGAATCTGAAGCCTATGTCCTGAATTGTTTTTCTACTGTCAGTAAGACTAACCTCAACTGTGTAGACATGGACATTTAATTCACAGAATGTCACTCCTCTGTGCTCTTCGTCCTACTTGGATGCACTTTGCCTTCTGCTGCATTTACAAAGGAGCACTGAAGCCTACCCAGCAGTCTTTGAGTTTCATCTGTCAATAGACACTGACTCAAGAAGCAAATAAAGTATAAATAAGCAGAAAGAACAAATAAATTAGAAACAACCAGTCCATCCACCAACTGGAGCAAACCATTATCTTCAATAGTTTAGATTTATCTTTCTTCATAAGTAGCCTCAATTATGGAGTTATTAAACAATTAGAAAGCAGCTTTCATCTAATATTGATTACTAAAGGTAATTTTTTGAGCCAAATTGTTTTCTCCTTTGTCTACTTTGATTAAAGAAGAGAAAAGAGATAATAATTTCAATGATTATTTTATTTTGTAGGGTTGTTGGCCACAGATTGCAGTTACCATGTCCGATTCAGTAATTCTTCGCAGTGTGAAGAAATTTGGAGAGGAGAATCATGGTTTTGAATCAGATGGATCATGTAAGTGTTCTTTTTGTCACTGTCTCTTGTGCAAAGAGAGGTAGGAACAAACGAACCACAAGCCAGTGAAATTTCAAGGAGCTATCCTTTAATGCCTCTCTATTCTTACTTAAATTAAATTGAAATGCCAGAAGACCCAGGAAGTGACAAAGTACCTTAGGGTCACTGACCTTGTGGCTTCCCTACACCCATGACCCTGAATCCTGACTTGCATCTCTTACTCTCCATCTGTTCTGACCTCTGCTAGAGAAGACAGCACAGTGCTTAATTCTGTGGCTTCTACCAGTATGAAAGAGTCAATGACATCTTACTGTGCAGTTAATTTGTCATCTATATTTTAAATAGGTAAATTCTGATCTTTTAAAAGAACCAAACAAAAGTAAACATTTATTATGATTTTAAAAATTAAATTATATTCAACTAATTTAAAAATGTTGTCTTCATTTGGTATATTTTATGTTCTGGAAAAATGTCTAGAAATGTAGTCAAAGGAGCAGTCCTGAACCTGAGAGATTATCCTTTTCTATGTGTGTGTGTGTATATGTATATGTGTGTGTATGTGTATGTGTATGTGTATGTGTATGTGTATGTGTATGTGTATGGAGAGGGGAAGGGGATGAGAGGCAAAAAACCCAAATCATTTTGTAATGGTCTATGAATAAAAATAATTTAAAAATGTTTTCCCAGAGAAAAAAATTGTTAATGACTGTGTTACATTTTATCGTATTATTAACTGCTTTATGCATTGTTTTCATCCTGACAGATAATAATGATAAGAAATCAAGGTAAGTGACTATTTCAATAATGCAGTGTCTTATTCTGAATAACTCCATAGTGTTTTTTTAAATTTTTATTTAGTAAATATAAATTTCCAAAGTACAACTTTTGGATTATAGTGGCTTTTTCCCCTATAACCTCCCTCTCACCCACAACCACCCCATCTCCCACTCCCTCTCCCATCCCATTCACATCAAGATTCAATTTCAATTATCTTTATATACAGAAGATCAATTTAGTGTATACTAAGTAAAGATTTCAACAGTTTGCACCCACACAGAATCACAAAGTGTAAAGTACTATTTGAGTACTAGTTATACCGTTAATTCACATAGTACAACACATTAAGGACAGAGGTCCTACATGGAGAGTAAGTGCACAGTGATTCCTGTTGTTGATTTAACAACTGACACTCTTTATGGCATCAGTAATCACCCAAGGCTCTTGTCATGAGTTGCCAAGGCTGTGGAAGCCTCTTTAGTTCGCCAACTCCAATCTTATTTCGACAAGGCCAAAGTCAAAGTGGAAGTTCTCTCCTCTCTTCCAAGAAAGGTACCTCCTTCTTTGATGGCCCATTCTTTCTGCTGGGATTTCATTCACAGAGATCTTTCATTAGGTCTTTTTTCTTTCTTTTCTTTCTTTCTTTCGTTTTTTTTTTTTTTTTTTTTTGCCACAGTGTCTTGGCTTTTCATGCCTGAAATACTCTCATGGGCTTTTCAGCCAGATCCAAATGCCTTAAGAGCTGATTCAGAGGCCAGAGTGCTGTTTAGGACATCTGCCATTCTATAAGTCTGCTGTGTATCCTGCTTCCCATGTTGGATTGTTCTCTCCTTTTAAATTCTAACAGTTAGTATTAGCAGACACTAGTCTAGTTTATGTGATCCCTTTGACTCTTAGTCCTATCATTATGATCAATTATGAACTGAAACTTATCACTTGGACTAGTGAAATGGCATTGGAACATGCCACCTTGATGGGATTGAATTGGAATCCCCTGGCATGTTTCTAACTCTACCACTAGGGGCAAGTCCGATTGAGCATGTGCTGAACTGGACATCTCCTCCCTCTCTTATTCCCACTCTTATATTTAACAGGGAACACTTTTCAGTTAAATTTAAACACCTAAGAATAATTGTGTGTTAATTACAGAGTTCAACCAACAGTATTAAGTAGAACAAAAAAATACTAAAAGGAATAAAGTAGTAAGTTGTTCCTTGCGAGTCAGGATAAGGGCTGATCAAGTCATTGTTTCTCATAGTGTCCATTTCACTTTAACAGGTTTCCTTTTAGGTGCTCTGTTAGTTGTCACTGATCAGGGAGAACATATGATATTTGTCCCTTTGAGACTGGCTTAATTCACTCAGCATGATGTTTTCCAGATTCCTCTATTTTGTTGTAAATGACCAGATTTCATTTTTTTTCTGCTGTATAGCACAAAACAGAAAATTTTCACACACATTGTACTTATGAGATAGTATATATTATACGCCCTTTTTCTCTGTAAAAAGTTACTGTAATTTTGATATTAGAAACTTCTGGAATATTCCATGTGAGGTCCAAATTTCCCCTATCTGTCTAGGAACACCACAGAATTTCTAACCTACTAGGTAAAGCAAAGTACAGTATCAAGTATGATTTCATGGACACATGGGAGGTCCTCAAACCCCACTGGCAAATAGTATAAACCTAACATTTTAGTTTTTAGATATTTCTTTTTAGCTTAAGAGTTTAAATTCTCATATAAAACAAAAGCCAGCCAATCACGTTTTGGAATGACAGCTGGATTTTATGGAGTCTAATTTAGAAGAAAGGAAGGAGACCCCCAATTCTTGACATGGAGATGGTGAAAAGGAATATAGGCATTTAAGAAATTTTAAGTAATCCTGGCAGAGGGAGGTTGTGCGAGTGGTCAGGTTAGCTCTGGGCTAGACATGGGAAGGTCAGCCTGGGGCTCTGAAAGCTGCTTTTCTCACTGGTTGGGAAAGAGGAAATGAGTATGGGTGCAGATGAACAGCAATGAGAGGATGATTGTGGAAGCTGAGTGGGTTCTTTTGCTTTTAGAGGAGGTGAATACAGAATGGGAAGATCACCTCCCAAGGAAAATGGGTCAACTGTAGAGGGCTGACCTTTAGCCTTGCTGGTCTAGCTGGAGAGCACACATTTCATTGATTCACTTCATAATGTTAACCCAGTGCCATCTAGGTACAGGCACTTTTATAGGGGCTGAGTACATAAAAAAAGAATAAGATGGGCAAAAATTTCTGTGAAATTTTTTCTGTGAAAATTTAGTGAAAGACATATAACAAACATTAAAAACAGAATAAAATAGATAGCATAGTAACTAAAGATAATCTACCAATTTCTTTCTAAGAAGAAAGTAAGCACTAGAGATAGGACATAGTGTGTGGAAGGTGAGAGGGCTGAAATTTTAATGCTTAAATTTGTTTCAGTGATCTTTTAGGGAAACCGTAAAGGAGGTGAGGGAGAAGAGAATCTGAAGAAAGAGCCTGCTGGGTGAGGGAGTAGCAGGTGCCAACATGCAGAGTTGGCAATCTATCAGACATGCACAGGAGACCTGAGTTGAAAACCAGAAATGAGGAGGAGACAAGGTGACTGAGCTAACAGGGCCAGACTCTGGGGGGCTATTGACCACATCTCAGCACAGTCTTGGGATACCATCCCACGTTGGAGGGGAACATGGTTTTAGGTATGGCATGTGTTGCAGGAGATCCAGTGAGATGAGTCTGGGTTCTTGTCCTGGTGTCAATGACAATTTATAAGATTAAAGACACTAGGGAGAGTAGAATAAGTAATGTTTTATTTAAATACAAAAAATACTCCAAACAAATGGTAGAAACAAACCAAGCTGCCGAAGTCTTGTGGTGTAGGGGTATTTGTATGTCCTTACCACGTTAGCTCCAAGGAACAAAGGTAATGGTTATGCGTTAGTTACTGTGAAGGTCAGGGAAAATCTTAATGGAGCCCTTTCTTTTTAAAAGAATTAAAATTTATTTACTTCAAAAGCATAGACACAAAGGAGGGAAGGTGGGAGAAAGAGAGAGACAGACAGAGAGGAGAGATTTTCCATCTGCTGGTTCACTCTCCAAATGGCTGTAATGGCCAGGGCTGGGCCATGCTGAAGCCAGGAGCCAGGAGCTTCATCCAGGTTTCTCACATGGTTGCAGGGGCCCAAGTACTTGAGTCATCTACTGCTGCTTTCCCAGGTGCATTAGCAGAGTGCTGAATGGGAAGTGGAGCAGCTGGGACTCAAACTGGCACCCATATGGGATGCCAGCACTGCAGGCAGAGGCTTAGCCTTCTATGCCACAACAGTGACCTCCATGGAGCCCTTTCTAACTTGTTTTAGCTAAACCTAGATCTTGTCATTGATAAATATTTGTTATGAGGGGTTTCCACCCTGTTTTGTTTAGTGTGTACATGCTGGCGAGAAGCTGTGGGATGGCGTTAGTCTGAACTGCTTTTGGTCTCAAGCTCCCTTGCATGTACTAGCATCAGTTTACATGGAGGTGAGGCTGTCCCTGCAGACCCAGCTACAAACATCCTGATGAATGCAGAGATGGAGTTTTCAAGGATGAATCTGGGGAAAAGGAGAGAGGGGGATGGTGAGAATATGATTCAGATGCCAGGCCATGGCGTCTGAGATGCACAGGGAAGAAAGCTAACTCTTGAGAGAGTTTAGTGACTGTGAGTAACCAAAGGATTTAAGAAACTTCAGGTCTCAATTGAGGTTGACAAATAGTTATGGAAGGAGGAAGGAAATGAGGAAAAAAGATGCATGGGCAGCCACAGTGCCGGTGCAGTTAAATATGTCAGAGATATAGCTGTTCCTGTTGATAGCAGGGTCTACAGTGTATCTATCTGTGGAATGACTCAGGTAAAGTAATATCCCTAAAGTTGTGGGCAGAGGGCAGGGAGTAAAGAGAAGTTAAGCACAGCTTTAGGAGAAACAAAATGAGTAACAATATGGAGAAAATACAACTTTATGGGAATTATGGGAGTGTTCTTAAATTTTTTCCTTGTATCAGCACTACTTAATCTGCTTGTCAAATTTTTAAGAATTTTCAAAATTTTAAGAAATACATTTTAAAATATTATTCAGAAGCCTTCAACTTCCCCATAAGGGAAAGTAAGCACAAGTAAGTCAGCAGTCATGGCTAAGGGCAGATAGCTATTTGTTGGAACAGCTGGGAATGCATACAACTTTTTACTTTCTCACATCTCTCAAAAAAAAACCTCAGCAGATCTCTTCTGAGCATGAGATGCAGCTATACTGTAATCTGAGTTTTTAAGATACCGGGGGTTTGGCCAGAATTTCCCAGCCAGTAAGGATTTTCCTTTTTACTAAAGAATGAGGAATGAAAGTACCACCTGGGGGGAATTTCTCATTGCTTTGGAAAGTCTGGTCTTTAAATCTCTATACTTCCCTCCTCAGGTTACAAGATAAGAAGAAAAGTGACAGCGTTCGAATTGGCTTCTTTCAGTTGGTAATAGAATTGTGCTGATTTATGGCATGGATTTTGTGATTGTTGAATTATTCAGGCCATGGAGGAAGTGTTAAATCTTTTAGTCATATTGGCAGGTTTTAAACTACAGTGATCACCTTTTCAGTCATAAGTCTTACCTATGTGATAACATGCTGAATGATGGTTGCTGATTAAACACACAAACATGTTGCTGATTAAACACACAAATCCTGACTAATAGATAAAAAAAATCTGGAAAATGATCACTAAACACATAATTGTCATTTTAAAAATGTATTTAATCTATTTGAGAGAGAGAGAGAGAGAGAGAGAGAGAGAGAGAGAGAGATGGAGAGACACGGAGACAGAGACAGAGAGAACCCTCCTGCTGGTTCATTCCCCAAATGTCAAGTAATGTCAAGCAATGACCAAGGTTGGGCGGGGCCCAAATCAGAGCCAAGCTCTGTCTAGATCTCCCACACCAGTGGCAGGGACCCAGTTACTTGAGCCATTACCACTGCCTCCTAGTGTTGACATTACCTGAAGCTAGAATCAAGAGCCACAAGTGGATATTGAAAAATCAGATATAGGACACAGATGTCTTAACTACTAGACTAAATGCCTACCCTACCCCCATAATTATCATTTCAGTTTAAAAAAGCGATCATCATAGTAATTACAACATGTATTCTTATGAGCAGTCTTTAGAAATTCCACAGTAGAGGTATTTGATCCAAATTTGCCCAGGATTGAGTCTTTTCTAGGTACAAATACACATTCTTCTTCGTCAGTATTAGTCGTGCCATTGCTGAATGCCCTACGTAGTATGTCTACATTGACAATGACATTACTGATGGTGATGATTTCTCCCTACAGTTGTGGACAAATAGCAAAAAACTGAAGTGAACTCCTGGGCTAAAGGGAAGAATTCAGAGGTTAGGCAAGAAATAGCATGATCTAACAAGTGATGTTTCAGATATTTGATGTACAATTATTTTCAATATAATTAGTCTGAATTGCTCTGCTCAATTAAGATGATTTCCACCAAATTTGGTGTTGAGAATTATTAATGAGAATCTAGTAACTAAAATCAAATAGTGCTCCTACTTCTCCTGCTTTTCACCCATAGATGATCTCTCAACCCTTTGTCTTTCAAGTTCCGGTTTTCTTCATGGACTGACATTTGGCTGATGTGTATGGGAAGCTTATGTGCATGTATCCATGGAATAGCCCAGCCTGGTGTGCTACTTATTTTTGGCACAATGACAGATGTTTTCATTGACTATGACACTGAATTACAAGAACTCAAGATTCCAGGAAAAGCATGTGTGAATAATACTATAGTATGGATCAACAGCTCCCTGAATCAGAATGTGACAAATGGAACACCTTGTGGGTAGGCTGCTATTATCTCTTTTTTTTTTTTTTACTTTTATTTAATGAATACAAATTTCCAAAGTACAGCTTATGGATTACAATGGCTTTTCCCCTCCCATAACTTCCTTCCCACTCGCAACCCTCCCCTCTCCCACTCCCTCTCACTTTTCACTCACATATTCATTTTCAATTATCTTTATATAAGAAAGATCAATTTAGCATATAGTAAGTAAAGCTTTCAACAGTTTGCACCCACACAGAAACACAAAGTGAAAAATACTGTTTGAGTACTAGTTATAGCATTAAATCACAATGTACAGCACATTAAAGACAGAGATCCTACATGAGGAGTAAGTGCACAGTGATTCCTGTTGTTGACTTAACAATTTGAAACTCTTGTTTATGGTGTCAGTAATCACGCTAAGCTCTTGTCATGAGTTGCCAAGGCTGTGGAGGCCTTTTGAGTATGCCGACTCTGATCATATTTAGAAAAGTTCACAGTCAAAGTTGAAGTTCTCTCCTCCCTTCAGAGAAAGATACCTCCTTTCTGATGACCTGTTCTTCCCACTGGGCTCTCACTTGCAGAGATCTTTCATTTATATCTTTTTTCTTTTTTTTCTTTCTTTTCTTTTCTTTTTTTTTTTTTTTTTTTTTGGCCACAGTGTCTTGGCTTTCCATGCCTGAAATACTCTCATGGGCTTTTCAGCCGGATCTGCATGCCTTAAGGGCGGATTCTGAGGCCAGAGTGCTGTTTAGGACATCTGCCATTCTATAAGTCTGCTGTGTATCCCGCTTCCCATGTTGGATCATTCTCTCCTATTAAATTCTATCAGTTAGTATTAGCAGACACTAGTCTAGTTTATGTGATCCCTTTGACTCTTAGTCCTATCATTATGATCAATTATGAACTGAAACTTATCACTTGGACTAGTGAGATGGCCTTGGTACATGCCACCTTGATGGGATTGAATTGGAATCCCCTGGCATGTTTCTAACTCTACCATTAGGGGCAAGTCTGATTGAGTATGTGCCGAACTGAACAACTCCTCCCTCTCTTATTCCCACTTTTATATTTAACAGGGAACACTTTTCAGTTAAATTTAAACACCTAAGAATAATTGTGTGTTAATTACAGAGTTCAACCAATAGTATTAAAGAACAAAAATAATACTAAAAGGAATAAAGTAATAAGTTGTTCCTTGCGAGTCAGGATAAGGGCTGATCAAGTCATTGTTTCTCATAGTGTCCATTTCACTTTAACAGGTTTCCTTTTAGGTGCTCTGTTAGTTGTCACTGATCAGAGAGAACATATGAAATTTGTCCCTTAGGGACTGGATTATTTCACTCAGCATAATGTTTTCCAG
Source organism: Sylvilagus bachmani (assembly GCA_015711505.1). Taxonomy (NCBI): domain Eukaryota; kingdom Metazoa; phylum Chordata; class Mammalia; order Lagomorpha; family Leporidae; genus Sylvilagus; species Sylvilagus bachmani. Next base: position 10,534 of record JADBBT010002902.1, read on the forward strand.
ATTCCTCCTTTTTGTTGCAAATCACCAGATTTCATTGTTTTTTTTTTAACTGCTGTATAGTATTCTATAGAGTACATATCCCATAATTTCTTTATCCAGTCTACTATTGATAGGCATTTAGATTGATTCCAGGTCTTAGTTATTGTGAATTGAGCAGCAATAAACATTAAAGTGAAGACAGATTTTTTGTTTGCCAATTTAATTTCCCTTGGGTAAATTCCAAGGAGTGGGATGGCTGGGTTGTATGGTAGGGTTATATTCAGGTTTCTGAGGAATCTCCAGACTGACTTCCATAGTGGCTTTATCAGTTTGCATTCCCACCAACAGTGGGTTAGTGTCCCTTTTCCCCCACATCCTCTCCAGCATCTATTGTTGGTAGATTTCTGAAGGTGAAACATTCACACTGGGGTGAGGTGAAACCTCATTGTGGTTTTGATTTGCATTTCCCTGATTGCCAGTGATCTTGAACATTTTTTCATATGTCTGTTGGCCATTTGGATTTCCTCTTTTGAAAAATGTCTATTGAGGTCCTTGGCCCATCTCTTAAGTGAGTTGTTTGTTCTGTTGTTGTGGAGTTTCTTAATCTGTTTGTAGATTCTGGTTATTAATCCTTTATCTGTTGCATAGTTTGCAAATATTTTTTCCCATTCTATTGGCTGCTTCTTCACTCACCTGACTGTTTCTTTTGCAGTACAGAAACTTCTCAATTTGATGCATCCCAATAGAAAATTTTGGCTTCGACTGCCTGTGCCTTGGGGGTCTTTCCAAGAAGTCTTTGCCTGTGCCAATATCTTGCAGGGTTTCTCCAATGTTCTCTAATAATTTGATGGTGTCAGGTGGTAGATTTAGGTCTTTAATCCATGTTGAATGGATTTTTGTGTAAGGTGAAAGGTAGGGGTCTTGCTTCATGCTTCGGCACGTGGAAATCCAGTTTTCCCAGTGACATTTATTGAATAGATTGTCCTTGCTCCAGGGATTGGTTTTAGATCCTTGATCAAATATAAGTTGGCTGTAGATGTTTGGGTTGATTTCTGGTGTTTCTATTCTGTTCCATTGGTCTATCCATCTGTTTTTGTACCAGTACCATGTTGTTTTGATTATAACTGCCCCGTAGTATGTCCTGAAATCTGGTATTGTGATGCTTCTGGCTTTGATTTGTAGTACAAGATTGCTTTAGTTATTCAAGGTCTCCTGTGCCTCCATATGAATTTCAGCATCATTTTTGCCAGATCTGAGAATAATGCCTTTGGTATCTTGATTGGTATTGCATTGAATCTATAAATTGCTTTTGGGAGAATGGACATTTTGATGATATTGATACTTCCAATCCATGAACATGGAAGTTTTTTCCATTTTTCGTTATCCTCTTCTACTTCTTTCTTTAAGGTTTTGTAATTCTCGTCGTAGAGATCTTTGATGTACTTGGTTAAGTTTATTCCAAGGTATTTGATTGTTTTTGTAGCTATTGTGAATGGGATTGATCTTAGAAGTTCTTTCTCAGCCATGGCATTGCCTGTGTATACAAAGGCTGTTGATTTTTGTACATTGATTTTATATCCTGCTACTTTGCCAAACTCTTCTATGAGTTCCCATAGTCTCTTAGTAGAGTTCTTTGGATACCCTAAATAAAGAATCATATTGTCTACAAAGAAGGACAGTTTGACTTCTTCCTTCCCAATTTGTATCCCTTTAATTTCTTTTTCTTCCCTGATGTCTCTGGCTAAAACTTC